>VMDR010000872.1:0-167746 GCA_007922815.1 Macrotus californicus | reverse complement strand
GTATCCTTCATTTGTTTATCTAATTTGTGACCAAATTCAACCAAGTCTGTGAGCATACTGATTACCAGTGTTTTGAAACACTGGTGCATCTGATAGGTTGGCTATCTCTTTGTTGCTTAGTTGTATTTTTTCTGGAGCTTTGATCTGTTCTTTTATTTGGGCCATTTTTGTTGTCTTGGCGCGCCTGTTACGTAGTAAGGGGCGGAGCCTTAGGTATTCACCAGGGCAGGGCGGCCACGTCGCTGCGTAGTGACGCTG
The DNA here is from genome assembly GCA_007922815.1 of Macrotus californicus. Lineage (NCBI taxonomy): Eukaryota > Metazoa > Chordata > Mammalia > Chiroptera > Phyllostomidae > Macrotus > Macrotus californicus. The sequence goes on along the minus strand of VMDR010000872.1, from coordinate 167,488 downwards.
TTTGTGAGGGAGGGGACCGAGAGGGAACAATGGCGGTTGCTCCGCTCCCTGCCGGTTTTCAGTCACTTTCTGGGCTACCCACAGTCAAATTGGGCCCTTCTGGTGCTGATGCTGGTGCTAATTACCAGTGGGAGGGCTTATGTACGCTCTAGGACCCTGTGGGTCTTTCCAAGGAGGTCTCCTGTGAGGCCGGGAGTTTCTCCCGCTGCTGCCGCCTCAACCCCCACAGGAGTTTTCAGTCAGAGACTTTGAGGCTTTATTTCCCGGCACTGGAACTCTGGGTTGCGGGGTCTGTCTCGCTCCCCAGTTGTTCCTCCCGGTTTATCCTCACGAGGAAATGGGACATCCAGTCCACAGCTGCCACCTCTCCCAGCCAGCCTCGCCTTTACCCGGTCCGCCAGCCACCGCCCCGCCACGTGAGTCCTCTCCACCCCTCCTACCAATCTGGATGTATGTTTCTTATTTAATTTCTTGGTTGTCGGACTTCCATACAGTTCGGTTTTCTGTCAGTTCTGGTTGTTTTTTATTTTAAAATTTGTTGTTGTCCTTCTTTTGGTTGTGCGAGGAGACACAGTGTGTCTACCTACGCCTCCATCTTGGCTGGAAGTCTATATGTCCACTACTTCATTTTTTTTTGGCTGAATAATATTCCATTGTATGGATATATCACATTTTGTTTACCCATTCATCATGTCTAGTTGATGCACATTTTGACTGTTTGCATTTTTTATTGTTACGAATAATGCTGCTGCTATGAATATTATGTACAGCTTTCCGTGTGAACATATGTTTTCAATTCTCTTGGGTGGTCTCTCTTTTTCTGATGCTAAAATTAATTGGTGGGTTCAAATATTATTGGTATTTTAACCCTTTCGGTACGAGCGCTCTTTCCGCCGCAACACTCCCGCTGTACGAGGTGCCGCGCCGAAAACGCGCACATAGCACATGGTCAGTCCTCCTTTGTGTGAAAACTTTCCTAACCTTATATAAGATCTATGCTTAATAAAACAATGCTTTTTTCCAAGTGTTGTTTGTAACTTTAATATTAAGAGATAGTTATATAAAATTCTATCAATTATATACGTAAAATTTATAAAAATTATATACAGATTATATGATTATATACAAGATTATATACAAAACTATATACACATATGATCCTCATCTAATACGCCGGTAAAACAGAATAGAATTTTACCAACTGTAGATGTTGTTTGCACGCCCGGATTGCCACTTGGATGCTGGATATATCCAGTGCTCGCCCACACAGGTCATCAGATGGGCGCTGGATATATCCGGCACCCGTACTGAAAGGGTTAGAGTTCCCCTCAATCTTTCACCCAGTTAGTTTTAGGAATCCCCAGTGATTGCTGATCCTTAAATCCATTATCTAATTAGAGCTTACAAAATGATGATTTTGTAATTTTTTCATTCCATTTGTATTTATGAGCCAATTTGTCTATGAGGAACTTACACTAAATCATAGTTGCAAATAAAAAGGAAGAATAAATACTTGACTGCCTTCTTTCATTGATCAAATAATGATATTCTGTACTTTCCTATATGGAACCCTAATAAATTCTGGGTCTCTACATGGTTAAAGTGCTCTATGGTGTTGCAAATAAAGAATTAGGATCCTGGAACAAAAAAATAAAGGCATATGCAAAGGCAATAGGTTCATGTACTCAGGAATGAATGGTGGTGTGGCTGGGGAGGAAGGAGAGGAGGGGCAGGAGGGGCTATTCCAATCTCTACTTAGGGAACCCATTTGCTGCCCCACAGCAATGCTTCACAACATCCCTCCTGCCTTTCCTTTTGAACTGATCTTTTGCTTTTTCTTCCTCCCTCTTCCTAACTCTTTATTACATAGATCAGGTTAGCTTCTCAGCTCAAGTCCCTCCTTTCCCAGCCTCTAAGGCTCCCCATCTCATCCTCTCTAAGCAGCAGCCCCTGGGCCCATTATGATTCTACATGACAAAGGATCCAGAAATTAGGCTGGCAAAGACCAAACTCTCTAAATTGGAAAGTGGGGTTGAATTCTTTTGGTGGATTGGTAAGAGGAGAGAAAAAAGGGAAGACCACTCACTAATAAATCTCATTTCCATCACATGTATTTTCGGCAATGAACATGCATCACCTATGGCAGAATAAAATAAACAAACAAACAAACAAATAAATAAATAAATATTTATATATTTTATTTTATATATTTTAATATATTATTATATATAATATATAATATATAATACATATATATCTATAAAAATAAATGAGATGGTAGTGAAAGAAACGAGCACCATTCTTTTTTACTTTCCAGTTCCCCTTCCTCTTCAGACAGACTGATGGCTACATCCTGGACTTGTTCCAGAGAAAGTGAAGTGGAACCTTTCCTCTGACTCAGGATTCCAAGTATGTCACACCCCCACAGTTTGCCTCCTGGGTGGCAGTGATGAAGTCTGCTTCTGTCACAGTGCAGAGGAGCCTCGGGAAAGGCCCCTGGGAGCCTGCCTGTCTGGAAAGATGGCCGCTGGCTGTTCTCCCCTGGTTGAGATTGCTGGGCTTTCCCCCCTCTTCTGCAAGAAGCACTTCCCTGGGTCTTAAGGAGACCTCCTGAGGGCTGTTGTATGTATACATTTTTGCATCGCAAGTCATGGGGAGGGTAGTGAAGTTCTCAAGGTTTCTTCCTGCCTCTGGAGTTTACATTGGAGACAGCCAGTGTCCCAAGACACAGAGCCCCAAGAAATAATCTGGTGGTTGTCACTTGTGTGGTGAGCACTAGGGGAATGTAGGTGTGGGCAGATTTTTGTGGTCTCAGCCTGTGTGAGCAGCAGCCCCAGAAGGAGTGGAGAAGTGTTGGTGGCAAAGTGATCAAGTACACCTGCTCTGGAGTGCACACCCACATTATTTTATTTAAAAAAATTTTTTTTATTGATTTGAGAGAGAGACATCAATTTGTTGTTCTACTCATTTATGCATCACTGGTTGATTCTTGTGTGTGCCCTGACCAGGGATCAAACCCACAACCTTGGCGCATTGGGATGACGCTCCAACCAACTGAGATACCTGGCCAGAGCCCCACATCCAAATTCTAATTCCTCACACTGCCACTTAAATTACTTACTGATTACAGGCAAGTTCCCTACTTCTCTGAGTCTCAGTTTTCACCTGTGAAAAATGGGTGTAGTGGTTTCATTTCATGGGCTTGTGATGAGGATTAAATGAGATAATGTCCATAGAGTGCCCCGCTCACACCCATTACTTGGAAGCTATTGTTATTGAGGAGCTCATAAAGCTCAGTTTTCTTATCTCTAAAGCAGGGATAACAGCAGGACCTGAGGGAGGGGATCAAATGAGAAAATAAGTGGTGATTGACACCTGTAAGTATTAACTGTTAATACTATTAACGGCCTCCCCTGTTTTGCTTGAGGTCACAGCCTGATAGTTCCCTGCTCCTACTGCTTTCTTCCTCACCCTGTTTCAGTTGCTAGGACATGACCTTTCTTGTCTTTTTGGACAGAAGATATGCAGAAAGAAAAGTGATACTCAGAAAGGAGCTCATGAGGCGAGTAGGAGGAGATGCAGGGTCTCTCCCTATCCTGAGACCTGCCTCCCTTTCCCTTCCACAGCACTCAGACCCAGGGCTTTCCTACCAATGTCTCTGCCCAGCAAAGCTCTGACCCAAGGGTTCATTTTAGTGACTTGTATAATAAAGGATCAGTATTAATCTCCCCCACCTACAAGATGAGTGGCAGCTGAAAGCCAAGTGCTTCCCAGCCAAGAAAAGAAATGGAAGTTTCCCTGTTTTTCCTTCATGTCTCTCTCCCCCTCCCTTTTGCGGGGGAGCTGAGTGTGCTCACTCTGGAGGGACAGAGGGAAGCCGGGCTGGCTGTAATGCAATTTTGCCTAGATGAAGCTGGCAGCTGGGAACCACTTTCCCTCAGCTTGCCCTCTGCTGGGGAAACTCCATGACGGAGACTAGGCAGCTGGCAGGGGGAAGCCTCGTGAGTTTGAGGATGCTGCTGCAGTGCCAAGCCGGGCCACACAGGACCCTGCTGCCACAGAGAGTGATGCTGATGCCCATTTGGTTCCTAGAGCTCTTAGAAAGGCATTGCCTTGGGACCTGGCAGAAAGGATTTCTTTCTTGGGGACACAGTAACAAATACAGAGGAACACAGGGCCTTGTAGAGTGTGGGATTGGGACTCTGAAGACCTGAGTTCCAGTCCCCATGCTGTCACTCATGGCCATGTGATTTTGGGTCAAGTTGCTTAAGACCTTTGCCAACATTTTAGTGTCCTCATTGGTAAGATGAGTGGTCTACTACCTCCCTCATGGGACTGTGGGAAGAATTAGCTGGAATAATGTATGGGAAACTGGAAGAAGTGAGATGATTAGTAAATATCCATTTATTCCACAGAGGGGCTGAGGAGAAAGAAAATCACTGTATTACAGAGGCTTTATGGTTTATCAGCTTCTATAGAATTAAGCACCAGCATTATACCATTTGTTGGGGGCCTGGTTGTAGTTAAGATCTGTGTTTATCATTCACCACGAGATCCTGAGAGACTCCCTAAATATCCTGGGCCTCAGAACTGGTTTCTCTGGGTGGCTGAGGATCATCAACCTGTAAGGCAGAAGGAACCTGTTTCTCAGAGATTCAATCAGTATCTCCTTTAAGCCCTTTGCTGCCCTCCATGAACCAGTCCTTTTGTGTCACCTGCACCGCAACCTCATTCTGGGGGAGGCCAGAATGACACAGCTACATGTCACCCTGTGATCTACAGTGGGAGGAAGGAGCTATGTCCCTGCTGGAATTGAAAAAACATCCTTGAGGGTTGCAACTTATACAGGGAAGGTTACCATGCCAACGACAGCCTCCTTGTCCAACAAGGATGAAAAGAAACAAGGCTGTGGGTGATATACATCTATTGTGTGTGTCTACAAATTTGCCTGGAAACTCTTAGGAGCTGCTAACTGCAGCTCAGCAGGATGGGGTTGCAACTGAGAGGCAGGAAGATTCAGGTTAGGAAGATCCAGGACAGGCAGAACTGATGAGGGCAGAGCAGGGCCAACAAGGGAGGGTTGGGAAATGCTTTCCTGAGATTGATACCCATCTCTGGTTGAAATGTGTGGGTGTGGTACTGCAGCAGGCGTGGGAGGGTGCGGTGTCCTAGATACCAGGTTCTGGCTGTGATGGGAACTTCAACTTCCTCCAGGTTCTTTTTGCCCTTGTCCGAAGTTCCAGGTCACCTATGCTCTGGGGCAGGTAGAGAAGAGCAGCAGGCAGGAAGGGCAGGTCATTGGGGTGGAGGCTGAACTGAAAAAGGGGAGCATCAGGGCCACACACATGCCTCTGGTTAAGGCACCAAATCTGGGCAATAAGTTCCCATAGGTGCCAAAGAACATACAGTCTTCCCCAAGGGGACAGGTTTCCAAGAAGAATGGTCAAGTACTCAAGCCTTTCATACCCCCTCCTCCCCACACCCACCTAGGAAAGTGCACAGAGAACTGAGGAACTGACATGAATGAAGCATCTACTCCACGTCAGTCACTTTACACACATTTGATTATTCCAACAGCCCTGCAAATCAGGAAGTATGGTCCCCATTTTACTGATCAGGAAAGTGAGATTCAGAGAAACAAAGTACTGTTTTCAGCATCATCCAGCTGGTAAGGGGAGAAGCTGGGACTGGAGCTCCCTGTGTCAAAACCTTACAGTCTGGAAGGGAAAACTCTAGATCTTAAGGTTGCCCTATTTTCTTCTGGAAATATCTCTTCTGAATCTGTCAGCTCCCATCTAAGCCCTTTATTCAGGCTACCCAGCCCTCATTCAGCTGGGAAGAGGCTAGAAGGACACAGGTAGCAGGCGACAGGGAACACTGCCCCCCTCCTCTTCTGATTGCTAGGAAGACAGGGATATCACTGCTGGCCAACCCCGCATCACAGGGTGCTTAACGGGTATCCTCTCATTTTACCTCCTTAACCCCCAGAGGAGGAATCTGAGGCTCAGAGACAAAAGCGTTTTACCCAAGGTCACAGAGTGTGTGTGTGGCGGGGCTGGGAATTCAACACGGCTCGCTCTAGCGTCCAAGCCGGGCTGGATGCCCCGCCGTGCGGCCCCCCGGAGCCCGCCGGAGCCCCCAATTCCCGGAGCTCCGGTGCAGAGAAGACCCGTGGGGTAGGTGGGGCGTTGCGGGAGGAGGGGTCGGGTGGAGGTCGCGGCCGGCGGCTGGGACAGGGCCCGCAGGCCTGGGCGCCGGTGGGGGTGGCGCGTTGCGTCTCCGGCCCCAGGCGGCGGAAACGGCCTCCTTCCCGGGAGGGCTCCCCGCCCCCGGCCCGCCCCCGCCCGCCCCTCGCCATGTATGGTGCTTCCTCCCTGGGCCCTACAAGGCACTTCCTCCCGGCCCGAGGCCCATACAAGGCGCTTCCTTCCCGGCGCGTCTGGCAGGCGGCCCGCGGGCGGTTGTAGGCGGGAGCCTGGCCCTCCGCGTCCTCCCGCGCCAGGGAGCCAGCGGCCTGGGGACCCGCTGCCAAGGAGGGGGCGGTGGGCGGGGCTGGGAACGCGCGGCCGAGGCCTGGCGGAGGTAAACGCGGGACAGGCGGACTTGGGAGTCTCAGATCGACGCGGTACCTTCTTCCATCCCATCGCCGCTCCCCCGCCCCTTTCACATTCTGACCCACTTTTCTTCCCGATCTTGGGCACAGCATCCCTTGCTGGAGATCCTTCCGCAGCTCCAGCCCGGGGCCTAAAGCCCAAATTCCTAAGCCTGTGTGGGGCCTACAGCTCTTCTCCTACTGCTCCTCCCCTCGCCTTCTGCATGTTGGTCTTTGGTATTTCTCCCTTCTTCCCAACTTGGCTATTTCTTGCTCCTTCTTGCCTTTACTGAAAGCTCTCCCCTCTGCCTGGAATGCCCTTCCCACACCATTCTGGTAGAATGGTTCCATCCTTTACTTAGTTCAGACATCTGACCATGGGGAAATCCTTCCCACAGCCACTCCATAGGCCTGCTATGTACTTCACACAGTATTATACATACATCGTTTGTTTATTGAGACTGTGATTTGCTCTTACTCATCTCTGCGTTCCCGGTGCCTGGCTCAGTAAGTGAGAGTTATTCTATCTGAGCAAGGGGAAAAGGGGAAAGGACCCTCTTTTCAGGCCAGCCACGTTGTCTTTTCACCTTGGACAGAGGCCCCTAATATCTTCATCTGCTAGACTGCTTGTGGTCTCGAGGTTCATGGGCCTCAGAACTCTACGTAAATTGTTTGACTGTAGTGAAAGTTGGAAGGGATGGGGTGTCGGAGCCAGAGCTGGGGCAGGTATACACCTCAGTGGGGCTGAGGTCCAGATGTGGTGCACACTGGGTGCCCCCACCACCCAGAATGGCCTCTGTTGCTCAGCCTGACAACTCTGGTTTACCGACTTGTAAATCAGCAAGCCCCTACAGGTTCTCTTACAGCACTTCCAGAGACTGAAACCTGGCCCAGCCACGTGACTGCCCTGATCTGTCTGCTGGGAGATGAGCAAAGGTCAGAGAGAGGGGCCAAACCTCAGCTGAGTTCCGGAACCCTCTTCCCCAAGTTCTTCCAGAAATCAGCATGTCATCCGAGTACAGGTTTTCTGCAGGACCAACCTCTGGGCCTTTCATTGCTCTGCTTTGAGTGAGGCAGGGAAAGAAAAGGTCAGATCTTGAGTCAGGGAAAGTGCCAGGGAAGGGGCTTCTAGTGCCAAGTGGCCTTTGGGCTTGATCCAGGATAAAATCAGTCACAGGCTTCCAGCCTTTGGCCGGGCTTGTGTCACACACACACACTCTCTGTCTCTCTGTCTCTCTGTCTCTCTGTCTCTCTCTCTCTCTCTCTCTGCGGTAAGGCCAAAAGATAAGGAGCTGCAGGTCAGCTGAGTGCCTGTGAACTGGGTGCATGAAGAGCAGATGATTTCTAAGGTCCAGAATTGAAGGGTTAGGGGTTAGATTTTTGAAAGAAAAATTGGGTCTTAAGGCCAAGGCTGCATACCCAGAGCCTAGGATGCATCTCGCCTTGCTTTCCCACCTAAGGCTGCAGGCCCCCAGCAGTCTCCTCTTCTCAGCTACCACCTAGGATTGTGGGTAATGTAGTACAGAGCCAGCTTCTCTGTGAAGCTGGTTCCTGCTCTCCCACCCTTCTTTTTCCCCCTGCCAGCCACCACCTCCTTCTGCTCCAGGCTGAGGGCAGCACAGGGTGAGAAGGCGGTGCCTGCTTCTTGCTGGGTTGGGAGATCCCCAGCTGGAAACCAGCAAGCTATTTATAGCTGAGCCTAGCAAAGGGGGAAGTCCTGAGAGAAGCTGGGTAGCTCCAGCAGTCGCCTCTCCAGCTACAGAATTTGCTGGTCTCTGCTTAGTAGGCCTTGTGTTCTCTCCTGGGTGAGAGGGATTTGAGCCTCAGAAAGGCCTGTGAAGCAGTAGGGATTCTGGGAGGCTCCCTGCCTTGGGAGAGAAAGATACTGCCTCTTCAGTGGGTATGTTTAGACCTGGGAATGGATAAGCTGAGACTTTTGCAACCAATGCCAATATGACAGTTGCCTGGTATGTCTTTGCGCTTTTCTTCTCATTGTTTTCTATGCATGCCTTCTCAACCAAAGTATATTTTCTCCAAGGACAGGAACCAAACCTCCTCTTTCCAGAGGCACCAACCCCATCTTCGTGCTGTAACAGGTGATCTTGCCAAAAGGAAAACCAGTCCCTCCCTACCAAGACTAGGTTGGGTGCAGCTTTTGTTCCTCCACCCACCCAACCCTCCCCTCAGTGCCTGGTATCTTTCCCATCAAAGTATGGACTCTTTGCTTGACTGGGTTCCCCACTAGATTGAGCAGGCATTCCTTGTTGACATGGTGTCTCCCTTGTGGACTACTATATCTCCATTGCCTGACACAATAAACAATTGTTGAAAGAATGAGTTTGAACTTATGATAGCTAGTACTCTTTGTAGCGTATTTGATACATGCTTCATTGTCACATTTAATCAGTGGTTTACAGATTGGAGAATACCTTCAGCTGTTTAAATATCTTTCACTGTGATAGGAACTGGTGCCTGACTTCAGAGTATTCATGCCATTTCCCAGTAGGTAGGCATCTCTGGTTCAGAATAGAGTTTCAAGTTCTCAGCAAGGCCTCGAGGCTCATCCCTTTCTGTGTCTGTTGGCCTCTTCTAGCACACACTCCCTCAGTATGGGTTTATCCATACTGCTCTCCACCTACCTCCTCAACTGTGCTCACCACTCCCCCACACACGTTGTTCTTGTGCCTCTGATGTTCTTTCTTCTCTGCCTAGTTAAATCTGAGCTCATTTAAGCATCAGAGTCTTTAGAAAAGCTTTTTGTGGGCTCACAGGACAGGTCCAGTTCCTCTGCAGGAAACTTTCATGTGTTGCCTTCCTGCACATATTAATTTCAGTAGGGATTTCACATTCATTGAAGTGATCCCCTAGCCTGGAAACCCACTATGTCTCCTTGCAAATGACTATATTCTAGGGTCTAGCACAGGGCTTGGCTGTAGTAGGTGCTTTTATGTAACAAATAAAATGAAAGCTTAGTTCATTTAACAAAAAACCCTTAAGAAATTGAAAGAGAAATAACATGCTCAGGGTCACAGGTTATGCAGCTGGTAAGTGGTAGACTGTGGCCTGGACATCTGGCTCCAGGGCCTGTGTTGTTAACTCCCTGCACTGTGCTGCCCCTCCGTATGTCAAGTGTCTTTTTTCCTTTTAGAGAGAGAGGGAGGGAGGGAGAAGGAGGGAAATATCGATGTGAGAAACATCAATCAGTTGCCTCCCATACATGCCCCAACTGGGATTAAACCCACAGTTTAGGTGTGTGCCCTGACTGGGAATAGAACCCCCAGGCTTCTGGTGTATGAGACAATGCTCCAACCAACTAAGCCACACCAGCCAGAGCTGGTAAGTGCTTTTTGAAAGCAAAGAGAAAGTAGTAAAGAAGAGAAGAAAGGACTCCGCATCTCTTCACTCATGGAAATGCAGAACTAGAGATTAAGAATGAAAGATCACATGTAAAAAAATATATTTTATTTATTTATTTTTAGAGAGAGGGAGAGAAACAACGATCAGCTACCTCTGGCAGGCCCTCAACAGGGGACCTGGGTCGCACCCCAGGCATGTGTCCTGACAGGAATCCAACCATTGACATTTTGGTCCGCAGGATGGCGCTCAATCCACTGAGGCACACTAGCCAGGACTGAAAAATTACACTTCACTGAAAAAGATATATGACTGGCTAATAAGCACATGAAAAGATGCTCATCATTAGTCATTAGGAAAATGTGAATCAAAATCAGAATGATAGCAACAATGAACAATACAAAAAAGGAAATTATGAAAATAATTCCATTTACAATAGCACTCAAAAGAATAAAATACGTAGAAATAAAATTAACCAAGCAAGTAAAAAAACTGGTGCACAGAAAACTACAAAACACAGCTGAGAGAAATTAAAGACTGAAATAAATGGAAAGACATTAATGTTTATGATTGGAAGACAATATTAAGATGACAATACTACCCAAAGCAATCTACAGATTCAGTGCAATCCTTATCAAAATCCCAATGACCTTTTTGCAGAAATGGAAAAGTTGATCCTTAAATTCATGTGGAATTGCAAGGAACCCTGCCAGTACCTTGAAGTATTCACCAACCAACCTGGAAGCTCTCTGTACCCCATTATGGAGAGGTTTTTATGGAAGTGCTATTACTTAGGCATCATTAATTATTGGCCCTTGGTGATTAACTCAACCTGCAGCCCCTCTCTCTTTCCTCAGGGTGGGGCTGGAAGTTCCAACCCTATAATCATACCTTTCTGGTAACCAGTCCCTGTCCTGAAGCTTTCTTAGGGCCCTCAGAAACTGTCAGGAACTGGGTACAAAGACCAAATATATATAGTTGACCCTACAATAGAGGGATTTAAAACTGAGTACATGATTCAGACCCAGGAACAGACAGGTAATGTATTACAGAATTACACACCTGAAACCTATACCAATGTCACCCCAATAAATTCAATAAAAATAAAAATGAAAGAGCTAAGTTAAAGAAATTTGATGATGCACAAGACTACGTATTGTACTATCCCAGTAATATGAAGTTACTGTCTAGGAGAGGCAAAACTTACAGACAGAAAGCAGGTCAGTGGTTGTGTAGGGCTGGCTGGGAGCAGGAGCAAGGCCTGACTGCAACGGGGGGGCAAAAGACCATTTGGGGTGTTGGAGACTGGATTGTGTGGTGTTTGCACAGCTGTACAAATTTATTTCAAAAAATAATATATAAAGTGGGTGAATTTTGTGGTTTATCAACTGCATCTCAAAACTTAATAAACAACAAAAATGATACCAGGGTGAAAGAAATCAGCGTTCTGAAATCCAAGTGGCTTCCTGGCCTTTAGATCATCAAGTCAGGACTAACCCATTTGCCTCTCCAAACTCACCTCATCTCTCCAGGCTGGCTGGCCCCCTTCACCAGGCCGGTTGGGCACACGCAGATCAAATGAGGGACAACTTGCCCTCGCACTGTCCTTCGACACTCCTCATTCTTTGTTGTTATTCCTTGCTGTCTACCCTGCTGGACCCTAAGCATTGACAGGTAGGGATAACGCCTGTCGTTCACCACTGCATCCCAGAATCTTGCATGGGGCCTGGTACACAGGAAATGTCTGTACATACTTGCTGACTGAGAACAGGAGACCAGGGTTAACCCAAGTCAAATGTAAGGGAGAGAGAGCAGCGGGCTGTGTATATGGAAACTGAAAGCAGGAGGGGACTTGGTTTCTGAGAGCATTTGCTCAGTTCCCCTGGAACAGGCAGAACCCCTTTCAGACACCTCTTCAGAATCAGTTTGACAGGGGTGGGGGAGGGCCTCTAGCCCTGAGCACAGGAATGTATCTTTACTAGAAGAGCTTCAACTTCTCTTCCCCAGGGGACATTCTGCCCTGGCACAGAGCCCCTTCCGCAGGCGCCCCAAGTGGAGCTGTGTCAGGAGGCTCATCCACCTCACTGGGGAGTCTATGCTAGGAATGTACTTCGGTTTGGACAGCCACTGTAACATGGGGCAGGCATCGGCATTAAGCCCTGATTTCTCATTTTCAAGCCCGGTTCCCAGACACCCCTTTCCCCATGAAGCAGAGTATCACTGAATCTTTGCCTTTACCTAAAAAAAACCCCAAACCAACCAAAAAACCTTGCCATACCTGCTCAGAGAGCCTCTCTCTGAAAATTTCACCCTCCTTTCTTGGTCTTCAGGCTTCCCCGGAAATAGGTTTGCCTTTAGGTTTCCTCTGGGTGGGGATGGAGAACAGAGGGGCTGAGTCCCTGTAGGGTAGTTCAGCAGAGTGGAAGAGCCAGAAGTCTGACAGTCAGAGAAAACTAGACGGAGCTGATTTGGAATCCTGGGGGCTGGACAAGCACGTTAATCTATACACTCAAGGCAACTTTGACTCACAGGAAAGTGACTTCAAAACAGCTTTCATAACCCCACCTGGAGGCTGGCCACCTTTCCCCTCCCAGTTTTGTCTTCAGTTTCATGCTGCTCACTCACTCTCTCTGACCCTCCCTTTTCTCATCCCTAACAAGGGGGAGGAAAAGGCTTAGTTGAAGAATAACAAGATCATCCATGTGTTAAGAACATTGAATTTGGAGTCGTAACATCAGGTGATTTCATTGGGTCTAATTTGCTGCTAGAGCATGACAGGTCATTATGTTGCTCCTGGGCTTCAGCTTAGTATCTCTTTAATGAGGGGAATGGAATGTAAGGTTCCCTTCAGGTGCTAAAATGATTCCTTAAGAAAGTATGGAGCAACTGAGCTACATAAGGATATGGCTGTAGACAAAGGACTAGCCTAATGACACTCTTCTCCGAGAATGGGCCCTAGGCTCCCAGGTACAGCTCTGCCTTCTTCCCATCATCCCCAGGGTTCCTTCACACAAAGCCTCTTGATACTGCCTCATCTCACCCAGCACCAGACCAACCCCAAAGCTGATTTCATTTCTGAGGCATGTGACAGCAGCTCCTCTCCTGGCCCTGCCTCTGCTCCTCTTCCTTTCAGTTTGGGCCCAAATCCCAGGCTCAGCCCCCACCCCCACCGGCTGATTCAGAGTAAGGATTTCTCCTGAATGGAAAAAACCCTTTAGCAGAACTCTTTTAAATGCTGACCTCTGACTCAAACCCAAATTCCAAGTAAAAAGCAAACTTGAATAAAGAATCAAACAAGCCCTGGCTGGTGTGGCTCAGTGCAGTGAGCACAGGCCTATGAACCACAGGGTTGCCCTCTGGATTCCTAGTCAGGGCACGTGCCTGGGTTGTGGGCCAGGTCCCCAGTAGGGGGCACATGAGAGGCAACCACACATTGATGTTTCCCTCTGTCTAAAAATAAAATCAAATCTTAAAAAAAGAATCAAATGAAAATTGTGTTTTAAATACCTTGTGAACCAGTTAGAGCCTAAACGCTCATTATCACACGTGTTCCCAAATGGATGGGCACGATGACCCTGAACCACTGCAGACAGTTAAATGATGCTCTTACCTTTTTCTTCGGCATTTCTGAAGACAAACGAATGTCTTATTTAACCCCCTTGATACTTCAGTGTGTATTTCCTAAGAAAAAGGGTATTCTTTTACATAACCACAGTACAGTTATCAAATACAGGTTTAACATCAATACAATACTTTTATCTGTAGTCCACATTCCAGTTTCGTTAACTGTTCTGCTGGCAACATATTTAAATGCAGGTGCAGATGCCCTAGTCTCTGAGAAATTTCACTACATATGTATTCTTCTTTGAAGATGTTAGATAAATTATAGGGGTCCTCTACAGAGTCCAAGGGAGCTCCTTTTATCCATCTTCAACTGTGGCTGTGGAAAAGCTGAGCTGACCAAAGCGTAGTGTGTTGGGCAAGGTCAAAACTGTTGCTTGGGTGCCTTCCAGATGCAATCTGAGCCATTGGCTGTCTCTGAAAACACAAGGGTTGGTGAGGTGAGTCCACCACTTATCTTCTCAGCAGTACCAGCAACTCTTGTCTCCTTTCTTGAGGAATGGCCTGCATTTCCACTGGCCTTGGAACCTAATAGACTTGTCCTTGAGTCCCAGATTTTGCCACTTAGCTTATGAACTTGGACCGGCAGATACAAAACAATATCTACCTCACTGTTTTTCTAAGGATTAAATGAGATAATGCACGTGACACAGCACCCCGCCTGGTGCTTGGTAACTGCTCAACAAATATTAGTAATTGTAGTTATTTTACAGATGGGTTAGCCTGAAGCCCAGAAGGAGACTCCTTAATTTCCTCTCTGTTTACTCATCCCTGCTTCCTTTGGTAGTTTGCTTTCTCCATTTCTCCAAATTTAAGAGTAGGCAGCCTATACCAGGCATATCTTAATGCTTGTCGCAACTCTCCCCACCAGAAGCAACACATTTCTTCCGTAGCCAGTATCCTTAACTCTAGCACCACCTCGTGGTTTGCCAGCATAAAATCACCCTGGCTTTTTCTGGAGGATCAAGGTTGCTTGTGATGGGACCATTATCAGAAAGAGCAGCTCTCATCCTTGAGTGCTCAGTCACTGTACTATGCATTTCACGTTTCTTATTGCATTTAATCCTTACCATAATTATAACAGAGGAGACAGTTAGAGGTAGGAAAATCACTGCTCAAAGACGTTAAATAATTTGCCAATCTCACTGGCTGAGCCAGATGTCAGGTATCTTGCTCACCATGACACTGTCCTGATAGCTTTACACTTGGAAAGCTCTTTAGATTCACAACCTTCTGTACACTAAAGAAACTGAGGGATAGAAAGGGACTTACCTAAAACCACAAGCCCAGCTAACGGCAGAGCCAGGACCAGAGCTGTTTGTCCAAAGAGCCGAGTCTGCCCTGGCTCTTAACTGAGCCTGCCAAGCAATTTCAGACTAGACCCACAACCAAGTTCCCAGACAGGGTTTGGTTATCAGAGAGCCCTGGAGGTAAATTGTTTTCACATGCACCTCTAGTTCCTGTTGTTCACCGATGTCCTCAGCAACTTTGGCACCCTCCTTGGCTTCCACACTCCTTGGCAGGTCAATCCCTATGTCCCTGGAGGCACAATCCCATCAGGGTGGGACTTGGCAGGTGGGAAGTCTCAACAGGCACTCACTCAAATTGGCAACAAGGGAGAAGCTGGCACAAGGTTTAAAATTCCACCTTGGCACTCAGCCCTGAATCCACTATGCCTGTCTGGGAGCATCATGGCATGAGAACTGGAGCCAGAGAACAAAAGACGGCAAGCGCTGCAGGCCCAGACAGGCAAGCACAAACAGACCACATATCCGGCACCACTGTGCTACCTTCCAACTTCTTACTTCAAACAAGCACGTAGGGACGCAAGAGGAAAGGCATGTGCAGACAGGTCTGCCTTTCCCAGAGGGTGACTGGGTTTCACCAGCTATCATCTAGATCAGATTAGACTATGGGCCAAAGTATGCTGAAAATGCAAAGCAACAGATGTGCCATTATGGGTCAATTTTACTGAAAACACTTTCCTAAATCTGGAGAAAGTAAGTCATGTACCACCATCCTAAGCTTCCTCAAGTATCACACAGGAGCTCTAGCACCTCAACCTTTGGTGAAAATTAATCTTCTAGTGCTGCTGACCTGGCCTAGAAGCAGTGCTCCAACTGGACCAGCCACTGGCTTGCTCTTGGACGGTTACTCTCGTACTCAGTGCCAGGTATGCAAGCTTGAGTGGGAGGCCTAGTTTCTTTCCTTCCATCTGTGCCGTTCTATTGACTCAACGGAAACCAGATGAAGAAAATCAATTTTGAAATTAGGTCCTGGACAGAATTTGGCTTTGCTACTAAAGAGGTGCTACTTAACCCCCCTTGACCTGTCTCATCACCTATAAAATGGAATACATCATCTATCTCCATGGAATGTTGAATTACATGGGATAACATACTTGAAATGCCTTAAAAAAATGAGGGCAGGTTTTCCTTTGGTGGGCATGTGGAATAGAAGACACAAAGTAGTTTGGCCCCAGCAACCTGAATCCTCCTTCCTCTGGTATTAACTTTGAGGTCACAACTGCAGACATCCTTTGCACATACCCTTCCATAAGGAAAATGTAGCAAAGACAACTAAAATCTAAGGCTGAAAAGTTAGCCATGACTAAACTGACACATGCCTTAAAGAGCTCACTCAATCTCCACATTCAGGCCTTTCTAGGAACAGTCCTAAAGAATCTCAAGCACACAAAGTATATTCTTAAATATGGTTTAATACTCTTCTCCATTTCTGTACATCACAACACCAAGAATTTGCTGCTTAGGATCTCTCTGTAGAGGCTATAGAGAATGCAAAGGCTACGGTTTTTACCCCCTCGTATTGATGTGTTTGCATGTTAAGTGTAATACATATCAGTATATATTGATACACACATCAATATATAATGCAATATATATCACCGAAGAGAACACATTGATTAAAGAAATACAAAAATTTGGCATCATTTCCAAACTTAAATAGTAAAAATAAAAACTACAAAAGGAGCTGCATACCCTAAATGTATCATGTGAAACAACAAGCATATTTAAAAATGTAAATTTACATCCAATTTCTCTGGTCTTGTCATATCACATTAGACCCATTTACAATGGCAAAACCCTAAGGTACTGCTGCGAAGAGAGCATGTTTGCTCGCTCTTGGGTATTCTGCAAACAAATAGCAGAGCCCAAAGCAAAAGCCTGTTCCAGTGAAGCCTCCGCGTTGAATACCAAAGAACTGACTCTTCTCACTGGGGGTTGAGACATCAGGTTACACATCGACAGTCATTTGGACCTCAGAGTACAGTGTGAGAACCAGAAACTTTACATTTAAGACATACTCCCTTCATTCAAGTGAAACAGGATTATTGGAACGATAGGCAGGTCTGCAACCTGGGAACAAGGAGCTGGTTCAGACCAATAAAGCTACAAGTGACTGAGTCAAGTCAATGAAGAACAGCAGTCAGGCACTAAAGTGTTGAAAGTACCCAATTTGAAAACCAAATGCACCCCACTACCCTATCAGTGTGGGGGTGATACCAATCGACTTTTAAAAACCTTTGGTCCTTCAAAGTCCATCTGGTATGCTTTTAACCATTGCTACCACTGGGCACATCCCATACACTTTGTTCAGTCACCACCTCGAGCACGCCATGACCTTGCATGTCAGCTGGGGTCAAGTCCAACTCACAGTCCAGCTGTGAAGCATGAGCTTCAGGTTTTCAGGCCCACTTTTGGACCCAACATGGTTAAGTCCTTGGTGCCAGAAGCTGTGTCCCATCCCTTCCCACCCCTGCCCTTCCCACCCCCCTCCCATAATTTCTCATGAGAGGTGCTTGCAAGTCCCATATTCAAAACAGATGCTCCAACCCCACCAGGAGGTCAGGGGTTTATAATTACATGCAGCCATACATGTCTTATCTGTCGTTCCTGTGAAAAACCTTGCAGTTCATTTAAAAAAAAAATCAAAAACATTCACATAATCTCATGCCATCCAACACAAGGAAAACACGACCACCTCCCCTTTACCAAGGACAGACCCAAGCAAAATAAAATATTCTTTAAATTTCTTTGCTTCTACTTAAATTGCATGTTTTATTTCTCCCAATCCCAGCAATAGCATAGAAGCCCCATCACGTCCATCCCAAGCTGGTTTCTAGTAGGCTAAGGTCTTGGAAACCCTTGTCAAAGCAACTGATGCTAAGGGCTCCCAAACCCCCGCACAAATGTGCCTGCAAAACAGACGGAAGGAAACAGTGCACTGGCTCAAATGCTTCATATGTCAGCTTGACTTTACAATGCAATTTGCATCCTTGAAACTGACAGTCTGGAGGTGGGAGGGGTGGTGTGAGGGAGTGGAACTGAAATCGCCTACTAGCTCACCCTTTCACAACATTAAACAAGAGACCAAGAGAGAAATGGTTCCAACATGTCACCACATATATTTCTTCTTATGCAGTCTAAGCTGAGAATGCCATGTAAATGGGTCACTGCGAAATGCAGCAATTTAATTTTTTCCAATCAAAATAAGAAACAAACCAGTATGATCTCATTTCTATTAACTTTTGAAGGTTTACAGCAGTTAAGGTATTTTTGCTTCTATGTATGAAGGTTAAAAAAATCATTTTTTTCCATAAAATACAAGAGCAACCAATTTCACCATCGAGTAAAAGTAAAAACTGGGATTCTTGTTTAAATTAGTCCAAAGTGGCATTTAGGACTTAGTTGTAGCTGCTGTGCTGACACCATGACAAACCAAAGTGTAGGGCTGGGTCTGGTTTTGTTTCGGTTTTCTTTTCAATATCCAATGCTCATGGATTCAGTTCTGGAAATGTTCCAATTGTAAGGCAGGGATCTGTTTGGATTCCACCACGGGTATGCTCCTTGGGTTGGATGCTGGAGGGTGAGGCACATTTTGCCGGACCCATGTCGACTACCTAGTAGTCATCAAGGTCAAAAAATTCATCGTCTCCTCCTTGGTATTCCATTCCCTGGAAATCTACTCGGTACCGCAAGATACCTGGAGACAGAAACCAAAGAATAAATCACCCGTGTTCACAGAATGCAGAAGGCCCATTTCACTGCAGAATTATAGAAAGCAAAGAGATATTTATTAAAAAGTGCTCCTGGCTCTGGTGGGGTAGCTCAGTTGGTTAAAGTGTTGTCTCAATACAAGAAGATTGTGAGGTTTGATCCCTGGTCAAAGCACATAACAAGAATCGTTTTTTGTGCATGGTTTTCTTTAAAGATTTTATTTATTTTTAGACAGAGGGGAAGGGAGAAAGAGAGAAACATCAATGTGTGGTTGCTTCTCATGTGCCCCCCACTGGGGACCTGGCCCACAACCCAGGCATGTGCCCTGACTAGCTACACCAGCCAGGGCACAAGAGTCAACCAATAAATGCTTATATGAGTGTAACAACAAATGGATGTTTCTCTCTCAATCAATGGGGGTGGGGTGGGGAGAAATAGAACATTATTTTGGGATGTCCAGGAAAGGCCGTGGCCTAATACCCTGGCTTTAAGATTAGTTTTCCAATTGGCTACTCACCTCCAATTCCACCAAATCCTTTCACAAATTGGGATCCTTCTTGTGATTTATCTGTGACAATTTCCAATGTAGCTCCAAATTTTTTATAGTTGTTAGCAAACCATTCCAGCAGGGGCATGCTCTCAATTAGCTCATGTTCTTGTCCTGTCTTCAGGGCAACCATGAGATACAGAAACAACGGAATTAGAATACATCAAGGCTGAGCGGCCCCTGATCCTTCCTCCACCATTCTCCCTCTCATTGTATGTATGTGTGTTAACCCTCTAAGTGAATTCTGGTTTCTGGTGACAGCACAGAAATTCTGATTACTTCAAACAACATTACTCCCCAGGCTCTAGTTTCAATAATGAAATGTCAACATACACTTCACAGTTTTTCAACTTATGGATCCTGTGGTTGTCTCTAGAAGCCAGGCTGCTGTAAACTGTCTCCAGGCATTCAATAGCCCAGAAGACAGGCCACAATTGCTTTTTGAGCAGTCTCGTTAAAAAAAGAAAAACAAAAAACAAAAAACAAAAAACACTTCATCTCAGAATTGGAGGAAGCTACCACATAAAGGAACCTGTGCTGGGGAGGTGACACCTTAAGCCGCAGCGATGCATTTACACCAAACCTGCAGAAGCCATTTCAGCAGACGAGCTAATACAGTTAAGAGAGAACAGCAGCACAGGTTTCATGGTGCAGGAGAGGCAGATGAGAATATTAAACTATTTTACAAATAAGGAACTACAACTTGGCCTCCTTCCTTGGAATCAGACTGGCACATGGCACAAAGGAGCTGACCACCTCTTGCTGCCCTCAACTGACAAAAATAAGATTTGGTTTCTCAGGCGGATGGATACTCTATGCTGCCAGTGCTCTAACATGGATTTATCTTTCCTTGCATGTATCACTGAACCAAGAACACAATCACATACCTCTTTGTCTGTGAAATGAGATTTATCCTTCTCTTGTTCTGGAGTTAGATAGAGAATTTTCTCCTCTGTAAAATGGGGGGGAGGAGGGGGAGAGAATGTGTTAACCTGGTTCTTATACACCAACAAGTATAAAGTCCCATGAGAGGAGTTAGGTTAGATGAAAGGGCTCCTGTACTCATTCTAACCTTTTTTCATATGTTTAGTAGTCAGAATGCACTGCATGTCTACTGGGTACCCTGTTCCTACCATGAGAAAACACTGAAGACATTCAAGATACAGTCCTCCTCTAAAAAAATTTAACAATCTTAAGGAGACATTTATCAGCTCAAACAGAAACTATGTAGGAATATGCTACAGAATGAAAGAGATGGGAACAAGGTACAGATCTGCCTTCTCACTGTTCCTGCATCAGCCATCTCTCCTGATCTCCACCCCAGGATTCCTGAATACACAGGTCAGTAACAAACAGCAACTTGATTTTCTAATTCTCATACCTTCTGTGCCTTGGCAATGAAGAACGTATCTCATTATATCCAGATTTTCATAGACTATTAGAATTTCTACAGCTCCCATTTCTAAAGCCTTTAGTGTATCTTCAACTCCAAAACAGTACTTGCCCGTGTCCTGGCTGATTTCATCAAAGTATCGTCCTGTGATTAGGGACAGGTCAATAAGGACATATATTAAAGTTTTCTTTGTAGATATAGACCCTCTAACACTCAAAATCAGAGAGAGCGAGTGAGAGAGAGAGGGAGGGAGGGAGGGAGAGAGAGAGAGAGGTAAAAACCCAACTTAAAAATGAGTTAAGTGCCCCAAATCAGTGACAAATGATACCACTGGTTGAAGCTCCAGAAACTGACTCTAAAGAAGCAATAGCTGGGCCAAACACAGAACCACTTGGAAATGTGTGTGCTCAGTTAAGTCAGAAACAAAGCCAAACGATGGCCACACTAGTCCATATTTCAGGCTCTCTACCACTCCATTGCAAAGGATAATTACCATGGGAAATAAAACTAAATAGGGTTCCTATTGTCAAAGGGTAAAAATAGTGAAAATATAAACATATTATTAGACCTAATGACTAAAGGATGACTAAAAATGATTCCACTGAGGAAGATCTTACATAAAAATGCTAAATCTTCCTCTTACCTTTTCAGCGTCGTGTTTCATACAATCATGTATATACATATAAAAACATTTCACAGAATAAGTAAGTAAGTTGCATTTCACTGATACCTATTAATTTCTTCTCTTGAATAAATTTCACGTTGGAGAGGACTTCAGTAGATAACTCAATAGCTTGGTTGAATCCATTTTCACCACCATAGGATATATCAACTAATTTTAAAACTTTTGATTGCAACCTCTGACACACACAAAAAAACATAATTAGTACTTCAGAAACACCTTCACCAAGACCCACTACTTTTTTTGAAAAGATTATTTATTTATTTATTTTTAGAGAGGGAGAAGGGAGGGAGAAAGAGAAGGAGAGAAGCATCAGTTGGTTGCCTCTCACATGCCCCCAACCGCAGACCTGGCCTGCAACCCAGGCATGTGCCCTGACTGGGAATCGAACTGGTGGCCTTTCAGCTCGCAGGACGATGCCCAATCTACTGAGCCACACCAGTCAGGGCAAGACCCACTACCTTTTAATGGCATGCAAAACTCAGCAATGTGATCACTGAAGTCTAAAGAGCGAGAATATGGGGAAAGAGCCCAATTTATTCGTTAAATTAAATCTCAGTGAGCAACATTGCTGGGATATACTTCCCCAGCCAATCATATCACACTTTCTATTAGACCTATAACAGGCTAATTCATGAAATACAAACAAAACTAAATTTCTTGTGAAGGAAAGGGAGAATTTACTAGTTCCTGCTACCCAAGTGCTACAGGACAACAGCTTCTTTGGTGAGCTTTTACTATAATGTTACCACCCCCTCTCCAAGAGAACACCTTGGCAATGTGTTTTATTGCTGAGCCCATGGCATTAACCAAAAGATCTTTCTGGATTAAATGATTTATGCTATGCTTAATCAGCTCTGTCATATCACTACTTTACTTACCTCCAAGAATAAATTATAAAAAGGAAAAAACAGCCCCTAGTTTCTTTGAAATCAAACTCCATTTTAAAGCCAAGTATGGCAACCCACGTGACCATGGGCCTCTCCATAGGACCAGAGAGATCCTATCTAAACACGGTTGATTTCAAAAGAGAAAATGTCCCTAAAAGCGCAGGGGAATGCTTCCTAATAAACACCTGAAACCCTGCCAACTCAGAAATAGCAAAAATAAAGATGTGCATGCCCGGTGCTGAGAGGATCCACTACTCCCACCAGAAGATGACACAATGGAGCATTTACTTCTCACCTGATCAAACATATCAGATTGACTTAGTTCAGTTTTAAAGTCAGCCGATCCAGCTAAAACGAGGCCAGCCACATTCACTTTGTCCCCAGAAATGAACAGCTGCACAGCAGTCTCAGCTACTTTCCGAACATAGTTATGTCGCTTTTCCATTCTTAAACGGGCAAAGCGCAAGGCTGACTGACCTCCTCTACCTTTGACACAAAAGTGGTGAGAGAAAAAGTCAATTATTAAGTACAAGATGCCCTACTAATTAAAAACTAACTAAATAATTATGCTCTTACCCCAAAAAAGGACAAAGAAAAATCACTATTTCTTCAACTTGTTTGGTATAACCCTTTACTTGTTTTCAGAGAATGACTACTAATTCTCTAGTCCAAAGAAGAGCCATAAACACTACTAAGTCACTTCATGACACTTCCTCCATCACCTAGACAGCCAATCCCGCCTCCGCCCCATACAAGTTGTTCCCTTACTGCCAGACACAAAGCAAATGGGCTCATGTTTTCTTACTGTATTACCATGTTTCTTTGGGAGATCCACAGTGAATTTGTGCAGGACTTCTCTTGTGTTTCCTTGGAGTGTGCCAAAAAGTGCACCACTACCATCTATTACAATGAAGCCAAACTTGCTATCATCTGAAAGTAGTGCTGTAAGAGCCTGAAAAGCAAACACAAGTACCATACAATCAATCTCCAAGCCTTGATAGGGTCAAGACAAATTCTGAAAGGACATAAATAAGCCCTTTCACCCAACTTAGAATGGTATAAATACCAGAGAAAAACCAGTTTATGAAGTAATTTACAGACTTCAGCTATCAATATGTAACAGACAAATTTGAATTCTGGATGCAGGAAAAAGCCAATGACATCGATGTGAGGCCTTTCAAGAAAACTGACCTGGGCACATGATTACAAAATCCTGAGTTACAGGGTACCAATTCTTCCTCATTGATTTAGACTGATAGTAGTGTATGAACATAATGTTCAAATTAAAAGTCTAACCTCCAAAAGTTGACTTTCTGTTACCACGAATAACCCCAGCATTCATAGAAAGTTCTCATTATAACAAGTATCTTGTAAATTACCTCTAAAGTATGAGTACATGAGTACAAAACCCAGAAACAGTCTATGGAAAAATATTCTAGTTTGGAAATGTTTCTTTAACTCCTATGTTTTAAGCATCATTAGTGATATCAAGATACAAAACTCAATTTTTAAAAAACTTAAAAAAAAAAAAAAGATTTATTTTTAGAGCGAAGAGACGGGAAGGATAAAGGGGGAGAGAAACATCAATGTGTGGTCACTTCTTGCACGGCCCTTACTGAGGACCTGGCCTGCAACCCAGGCATGTGCCCTGACTGGGAATTGAACTGGCAACCTTTTGGTTTGCAGGATGATGCCCATCCCACTGAGCCACACCAGCCAGGGCAAACCTTGGCTGTTTTAAATAACACTGTTATGAACATATGGGTGCATATGTTCTTTTCAATTGGTGTTTTGGGATTCTTAGGGTATATTCCCAGAAGTGGAGTCAAAAGGAAGTTCCATTTTTAATTTTTTGACAGAGCTCCATACTGTTTTCCACAGTGGCTGCACCAGTGTGCATTCCCACCAGCAGTGCACTACAGTTCCCTATTCTCCATATCCTCGCCAGCACTTATTTGTCGAACAAAACTCAATTTTATTTTAAAGGTATTATAGCTAATCATTCTGTTTTTATGGGGAAAGCTCTCATTCTGGGCTAGCTTAACATTCCTGTATTTCTGCCTCCTGAAAAAGCAAATAGTTGAATAGTCCTGAGACTCAGAGATGGGCAGAAATTTTCATAATGGAGCTTGAGTACCACAGGCTTGGTAGATGACTAATTGCTAGGTGGCAGCCTGTTTATCCACTCCATTTATTTATTTATTTATTTATTTATATTTTATTTTTAAGATTTTATTTATTTATTTTTAGAGAGGGGGGAAAGGAAGGAGAAAGAGAGGGAGAGAAACATCAGTGTGTGGTTGCCTCTCACGTGCCCCCCACCGGGGACCTGGCCCGCAACCCAGGCATGTGCCCTGACTGGGGAACGAACCGATGACCCTTTGGTTCTCAGCTTGCACTCAATCCAGAGCTATCAGCCAGGGCTATTTATTTATTTTTTAGAGAGAGGGGAAGAGAAGGAGAGAGAGAGGGAGAGAAACACCAATGTGTAGTTGCCTCTCACATGCCCCCCACTGGGGACCAGGCCTGCAAACCCAGGCACGTACCCTGACTGGGAATCAAACAGGCCACCCCTTGGTTACCAGGTCTACACTCAATCCACCAAGCCACATCAGCCAGGGCTATCCATTCCATTTTAATTGAGGAAGAAAATGGCTTCTTCAAGAATTGACTAGAAAGTAGATTAATCCCTAAGAATCAAACAAATCATGCTTGATAATTAGCACTAAGACATAGATATTGCACATATTAAAATTTTTGTGCCCTTGGCTGGTGTGGCTGAGTGGATTGAGTGCCAGCCTGCGAACTAAAGAGTTGCTGGTTTGATTCCCAGTCAGGGACATGCCCGGGTTGTGGGCCAGGTCTCCAGTAGGGGGCACATGACAGGCTATCACACACTGGTTTCCCTCCCTTTCTCTCCCTCCCTCTAAAAATAAATAAATCAAATCCTAAAAAAAGGTATAATTATCCCCATTAAACAGGACATAAATTGTGTTGTGCAGCATGTATCACATTCATATCTAGTTACTGACATATCAACTAAAGTGAAAATAAACAAAGCTAGCCAAGAATAAATGGTACTTTGGAAGATGAAGCTAACTTAGTTAAGTTAAAATTAGATGACATGACATGAGTACCAGGTACTATTTAATTCAACAAGATTCAGAATCTGCTTTCATCCAATCAGACATAGGTAAGTGGGAAAGGTGGCGGAGAGCCTCCCAATGAAGGTTTTTGCTAGAAGGAGACCGTGATACCCAAGAGCAGAACAGCCTTGACCGTCTATGCAACCAATCAAGACCCAACCGGAATTGGACTTTATGTTGACAAATGTCAGTTCTAATTCCACTGTAGAGATTTTCCCCTATGCTGATGAAAAGCCAAGATACTGAACTAGGAGCCAGCTGCGCATTCCTGATTGTTCTGTTGACTGATTTAGGTCACTCTAATGAGGTTTCTTTTCCACTCTTAAAGTTCATCTTCTGGCAGCTCTGTCACTCAAAAGTTTCATGCAAAAAAAAAAAAAAAAAGCTCTTGTAGTCCTGTTACTAAAGACTATAATTTCTGAGCATGAAAACAAAAGGTTCAAGAAATACTGGCAAGTATCATGGGTACATAGGGTGAAAGGGAGTCACATAGCCAATTATTTCTTCATCTCTAATTAGTTGTCCAAACCCAGCTTATTAGCACTTTACTCAAATATGCTGAATGATGTCTTTCAGTGTGTCATTATAAATGTAATCTTTTTTATTTTTGGAAAATAGCCAGCCTTAGCCCTGACTAGTGTGGCTCAGTGGGTTGAGCGTCAGTCTGGGAACCAAAAGGTCACTGGTTCGATTCCTGGTCAGGGCATGTCCATGTTGCAGGTTCAGTCCCTAGTCAGGGCGTGTGTGGAGAGGCAACCGATCAGTGTTTCTGTTACATTGAGGTTTCTCTTTCATATCTATGTTTCTCTCCCTCTCTGCCTTCCTTCCCACCTCTCTAAATATAAATAAATCTTTTAAAAATTTATTTTTTTAAAAATAGCCAGATTTGTAAGCCCATCAACTGATGAACAGATAATATGGCAAATATCTAGTAATAAAAAGGGACAAAATACAGCTACATGTCACATCATAGATGAGCCTTGAAAACATTATGCTAAGTGAAAGAAGCCAGTCACAAAATACCACTATAAGTAAATCTATAGAGGTAGAAAATAATTAGTGGTAGCCCAGAGAGAAGGAATCTTGGGGTGGGAAAATGGAGAATGGGAGTGATTAGTTAATTGCTACTGGGTATGGGATTTCTTTTAGGGTGATGCAAATATTCTGTGCTTGAATTTCTTACCTCTGTGTGGAATTTGTTGTCACACAAATACAATGATGTATTAATTGGTTTGAAAGGTTCGAAGTCAATGTTGACTTTCTTTTCCTTTCCTTCTTCTGTTACAATTGTACCACAGTAAACAACCAGGCCATTTGGAGGTACTGCAAAGAACACAAACAATTTCTCTACTTAAACCCACAGCTAATTTCCCCCCATTAACAGAAAATATATCCACAGCCTACAGTCCATATCCTTTAAATCATAATTTAAATAAAGCAGAAATATCTATAAATCTTTTAGGCAGAATTCTATCCTGCATTTTGAAACTTACTTGAGAGGTTTTAATACTAATACTACTTAACTTTCAAACAAGAACAAAAAAGGTTAAATTCCAAGGTCAAAGGGACATTGCTGAGAAAGTTGGCTAAAAAAAACATTAGTAACCAAAAGAAAGATGGCAGAATCAAAGTAGAACATGTCAATATAACGAAGACACACAAAGCAGGGGGAAAATGATCAAGCTCCCGATTACCTTTGTTATAAAGTTTGAGTCTTTGTTGTACAGATGTAATGGCTCCCAGGACTGAAAGGCGGTTTACTCGTGACTTAATGTTAGACGCAGTTCCAAACTCATCTGCTAACATTTTTGCCACTCGTGAAATCTGGTCTTTGGGAGGAATGATCAATGATATCATACTTGTGCCATTGCTGTGGAAGAAATAACATCAGAAGATCAAGAACTACATAAGTGAAGAGTTTAAATTCATGTGTATCATTAAGTAAAGGCAACTAGAATGAGACTTCCTTAAAATGGTCACTCTCAAAGTGACCAGGAAGATAGGGACTATACCAGGGTAATCAAAGAGCTAAAACACACACTTCCCTTGTAACAGTAGCTCTTAATCTTGGCTGTACATTAAAATCATCTGAGCAGATCATTCTAGGTGGTTCCTTTTCAAAAAAAGGTTCCTGTTAAGTTGCATTCCTTAAGGTATTTTTCTGATCTCTGATATTCTACTTAGTTTTGGAAATGTAATGAGCTCTTATTAGTAACCAAAAGCATGGAAAATTACTATTTACAAGATTATTTAGATCAAGTGGATGTCAGGCAACCTAGACACAGAAAAAGGAGAGTGACTGCCAACATGGAATGGGGAATAACTGGTAATGGTGATGGGGTTCTTTTTGGGCTGATGAAAGTTACACAGGGGTGATCATTGCAAAACTCTGAAAAAAAAACAAAACAAAACAAAACCAAAAAAACAAAAAAAGCATGAAAACAAGGAAACCCAGTGAATTGTACACTTTAAAAAGGGGATGAATTTTATAGTATGTAAATTGTATCTCAATAAAGCTGTTACTTTAAAAATCAACGTGAAAGACTCAGTACATAATAGGATACCTTCCTGTTAAGGTCTATTGCTCTCTTAACCTGAACAGCTTACTAAAAGGGCCACAGAAAGGTTCTTTGTAAGAAATGTTAATTTGTGTTAAAAAAAACCCCTAAATTATCAATTTTATAAGAACAGGTAGCAAAGTAAACAGAAACTAATCTATACCACACATATACTTAGGAAATTAAAAGCCCTAAGTCTGCCCTGACCAGATCTAATGGCTGGCTTTTTAAATAATAACTACAGTATAAATTTAGCTGATTTATATTTTGAAGGCAAAGTTCATCTGAGCCAAAGCATGCTAAAATAATCATTATCATTTTAACAAAATGTTTCTACTTGTTATTTCCTAAGAGTGGTATAGATCATGCCCTCAAAGGTTATGACAAGTTTAATCATTGTTAGAATTAGTATCATGGGGAAATGGGTGAGGGTTTTCTTTAGGTAATTGTGAAGACTGTCAAAAATGCCTAAACTCCCTTTCCACTAATTACTGAGCTTGCATAATTTCACAGTAGTCCAACACGTCAACTTTAATAGAATCTCACATATCCAGGGTCCAATGGAGGCTGGCAAGAAAAGTAAATTAGAAAGATGGATATAATGTCAAGTCAAATGGGCTTACATGCCAAGTGACTAATGAGAAAGACATGAAGCAGTCAGGGGAACAGTAACAAAAATTAGAGAAAACTCCTATATTAGCTTTGTAATTATAGGTGTTTGAAAATGGCAACATCTTCATATAGTGAAGTTAATTTCACAAATATGCACCCTGGAACTTGTTTCTCCTCAGCATTAGCCCTAGGACAGGACCTCATTTACACACGACCCTGCCTTCTGAAAGATTTCTCCTAGCAATAAATTCCACACTTCCTCTTGTCAGACAAGTTTTCTTTACAAGCAGACAAGCTTTCCACTACCCAAAATAGTTACTCTCAGATTGCCAACTCATAGTTCCAAAAACCAGCATTGTTTCTGTTGGGGTTTCTACTTAAAATCTAGAGGCTGGTTCACAACCTTTGTGATACTTTCCTTAATGAACATTAAGTTGATTAATGGCAGTGCCAGGTAAAGCATGGTGTGTGCTCTGCTGCCACCCCTTGGATAGGGGAGCAAGTATTCTAGCCAAACCAGAGAATCAAGCAAATTTATGATATGCAGTTTCAGTTGTCATCACTAAAGCAAGCAAAATGATCATAAAACAAAGCTGTTTCCAAGATACATTTCATATAAGATAAATCTCCAAAACACCAAGCCTGACCCAGTTATTTCTTCATCTGCATGTTATTCTCAATATTCAAATCAGCTAAAATTTCAATATAGTACTGACAAACCAGAGTGACTCAGAACAATCCCTTACTTGTGTGTGTGGGCGCACATGCACACACACACGCACGCACACACACACAGTCAGGTGTATTGCTCTTTAAAATGTTTTTCATTTTAATTTTTATAGCATAACTACATAAAAGGAACTTTTAAAGGCCAGGACAAATTGCCTAGAAATCAAAAGATCAGACACAAATAAAATTCTTCCTGTGGCCTCGTTCCAGTTTCTGAACTAGATATAAAAAGAACTCCCAAATAAAACAAACCAGTATCTTTTATTACAAAAACAAAACAAAACCCAACAGCAGTAGCACCAACAAGTTCTTTACAGTTAGTAAGTATCTTTTGTCCTATTTTTAAGCAGTCATATGTAACAAACTGCTTTTCTTCCAGTAATTTATTTTGTTAGGCTTCTATAGAGAAATAACAACAACAGCCTTTCTGAAAACCCTTTCTGAAGTTATGATAAACCCCACAGGCGGAGGAAAAAGGAGTTTGCTCTGGGAGTGGCTGGAAACACTGGGCAAGTACATTTAACTTCAAAAATGGTGACTGTAGACTCTTCTAAACTGCAGGTGCCACCTACCTGTCTCTACAAAGAGGTTGTCAACTTATGCAAATATATAATATGAAAATATACAAGACAGTGAAAAAAGAAGATGGGTAAGTTTGAATACTGACTTTACTGGCCTGTGCTTCCTTTCGGATGAACAATTCTTGAGAGCATATTTCTTCACCCTAGAGAGGCTATTGGAATCTTTAGGGACCAAGGGAGTTAGTTATTTCTCAAAAGGGCTGTTTTCAAAAGCTGACGTGCTCTGATTTACTGAGTAGTTTCCTAGGAGATGGAGCTAGCAAAGAGGCAATTAGTAGGGAAAGGAATGAGAAGGGCTACAAGGATAACAGGAGCAAAGGCTCAGAACTCAGAAAGTGAACAGCTACCAAACCCCAAAGGACGGAAAGTGTGGGAGCATTTGGGATCTTGTCCCCCAGCATGTCATCAGTTTGCTCAAATAAACTCTTACAAAAATTCTAAAAAAACCCAAAAGGATGGGAAGTTTGAGGCTAGAGAGGATGCTGGGACAAATTAACTGTGTAAACCCAAAACGCCTGAAGGAAATCCTTAGAGCAAAATAATCATGTGGAGAACAAAGCAAGGACTTAAAGATAAGCAACTATTTACTTCCTACTGTAGATAGGTTGAGAAGATAAGCATTCATTAAGCAACTTTACTGCATAGCCACCAGAGTTGGGCAAGGTGACACTCACATCCCAGTAACTTCTGGAGGGAACAAAGTAGTGAAAAATACCTAAGAACATAATCCTGTTATAGGATTCCACTTAAAAAATGGTTTGTAAGTATAGCTTGCCAAAAAATTGGCAGATTTCTACCAAGTTGCTAAATCTGAAACACTATTCCAAGTTAGTCTTGGCCTCTCAGTCCTTTTGGATTTTGACTAATGTTCAAAAAATTATCCTCACACCCTGGCCAGGTGGCTCAGTTGCTTGGAGCTTTCTCCTGTATGTCAAAAGGTCACGAGTTCAATCCCTGGTCAGGGCACATACCTAGGTTGTGGGTTCAGTCCCCAGTTGTGGCATTTACAGGAGGCAATTGATCAATGTTTCTCTCTCATATCAGTGTGTATGTGTGTGTCTCTCTCTCTAAAAACGAATAAACATATCCTTAGGTGAGGATTTAAAAATTATTACCCTTCACTAGTTTCCCTTTGTGACTCTCCCTACCCCATTTGGGGGAAACCTCATCTGTGGGTAACCTTAAAAGTTTCTGAATTCGTCTTTATTATAAGACACTTCACTGGCAAAGAGGAAACAAGTATTATTAAAGCATGACTTCTTCTTTAAATGTAAAGGTTACTTTATAATCTCTGAAGTTTTTATATCTTAGGTTTAATACAAGCAGGTTAAAGTTTTTTCCAGGAAAGTTTCCAAACAAAATAAACACTCATTTACCCCACAGGCAAGCCAATCAAAGTTGTTAAACCAGTTTGTGTAAACACCAAAATAAAACCAAGGAAGATGAATATTTCATTTTAAAGCAAAGTGAACAACCCCAGGAAAGCACAAGAAATAAAGCCAAAGAGCTGCTGACTACACATGTAAACTACACCCTTTTAAAATTTTAATATTTTTCATTTGCTCTTCTGCTTTGTCACCATATCCCTTTTCTAAAATCAAAGGCACTCATTCCAGAGCCAGTGAATTATGAGGCACAGCAATGATTCACATGCAGGTTGTAGAAATTGGGAAAAGCAAGACACAACATATAACAACGTGCTCTTAACATAAGACTTCCAGGGAGGGACACCTCTGCTCTCAGATTCTTTCTTGTTCTCATTTTAGGGACACTTTATCTTATTCAAGAAGGGTTCATCAATGCTTCCAACTAGAGGTCTAACTCCTGAGAAATAAAACAGCTGGGAGACAGGAAGTAGTTAGACTAAATAGACTAAATACGGAGAATAAATAAAACTAGACAAAACTCAGGAAGGAAGAGAATTAAAACAAACAAATAGCTGACAGCTTTTCTTTCCTTCACTCTCAAACAGACTGTTGAAGGAATAGTCTCCCCTAGGTTAGGAGGTTAGGGTAGTACCACCAGTTACTCATCCAATCCAAGGTTTCATGGCCCCTCAGCACTATGAACAGGGAAACATTCACTGGGTCCCTGGAATTGCCAGGACTAAAAGGTCTCTAACGAAGAAAAGTCAAGGTAATTAGAGCAAAGCCTGTGCTGTGGCTTCTGTGAGTGGGTAACTTTAGGGAGTTCCAGACTTTGGATGCAAGGTGCCTTTTGGTCAGTCCTAATGACAGGCAAACAAGAAAATGTAGTAAGCACTCTTTGACCTGTAAATATGTTATGAAAGCACATCAATGAAAAATGCTCACGAAAACTTTCGAAAGGTAGGTGTAAAAAAATGTGGTTTTCACAAGTTTGTCCACTGACCATTTTGCATGAGGACCTTGAATCCTTGGAAGAGTTTTCTTAAAAAAAAAACTAAACAAAACAAAAAAACCTAAAATACCAAAAAACAAATAATCTAGATACAAAAAGAGAGCTCCCTTTCCATCCTAATTCAATAGCTCTTGAATAGGGAAAGTGAGGGTGATGATTGTGGGTAAGAGGGACTCTCAATTTTCAAATACAATCAGATAAATTCTAATGCACAACTAGGCCTGAGAATCAATGTGTCTGACTTGCTTTTTACACCTTTAAGTAAGACGTCTTGACCAGCTGAAGTCAAGACAGATTGCACAACTTCGCCCCTTCCTAAAAAGAAAGTTCACAGGTGAGCAGCCGTCATTTCCTCGATCTAGCACTAACAACCAGTGAATTGTCAGGGCTCAGAGATGTCCAACTTTTTCTAGACAGAACACTTCCCTAATGAAATGCCCTGCCATCCATTTCATCACTCTGATATAATAAAAATAAAACTACTTTCAGTTTAAGACCAGGAACATTTTAGAGACTGCTCACTATACTTTCTAAGTGGAATTTAGAGTATCTGCTCCCCAAGAAGCTTTCATCTCAATGTCTAGCCACCCTACCCCTACCTTGCACTGGCTGAATAACTTTTATTACTTTTATGTACAAAAAACTCAACAGTGTACGCTTTTATCCCAGCTTGGCAATGTGAGCCACTGACTTTGGACCCAGGACATTGCCCCCCAGTGGTAGCAGAACTCATTATATCTGTTGTAACTGGTCCAGAGAGCTTCCATCAGCTTAGCCAGAGCTCCTTTGTCTTTCTGTGGACTAGATGTCCCATCCTGACTTTCCCCTTGATAATGCAGTAGGGAACCATTTTATAGCACAGGACAGGCAGGTCAGTTTGATGGGATCCACGTCATGTGCAATCAAACAGCTGGGACTTCTTATTCTCCACCAGGGTGGTGACAGTGTTAACCCCTGCTTGAAAGACAGATGGCCTCTTGGTGGGGACATCCCCTTTGCTGGCAGCTGTTTTCTCAGCCAGGGGCCAACAACCTCTGGTCTGTACTTGTGGGTCAGCTTAAGCAGTTGAGTAGCTGTTTGGCAGTCTCAGACCTGGGTCAACTGGTTAATGGCAGGAGGCATTTTCAGACACACAGAAGAGCCCTTAGTTGCTGCAGCCCAAGGTAGCGGGTTTATTTGACAAAGTGGGTGAGATCCCTTTTTAGTGGGATGTCCTGTCCAATGCCAGAATTCTTGGGTCTTTTCTCAATAGGGGATTTACCACCTTCTTGGTCTCCTGTTTCATGACAGCAAGGGCCAGTGCCACCTTCTTCCCCATAGCCTTCTTTCCTTTCAGCATCTGGTTAGTGCCTAGGATATGGATGGCTACAGTTGCCATCACACTTTTCAAGCTCACAAAGAATAACTTAATCCTCAGATCAGCCCTGGCTGGTATAACTCAGTAGACTGAGCACTGGCCTGCAAACCAAAAGGTTGCTGGTTTCATTCTCAGTTAAAGGTACATGCCTGGGTTGTGGGTCAGGTCCCTAGTTGGGGGCATGTGAGGGGCAACCGATCAATGTATCTCTCATACATAGATGCTTCTCTCCCTCTCTCTAGAAATAAATAAATAGATAAAAATTTACATAAAGAAAAAAAAAACCCTCAGATTATTTCTGGAAGTTGATAAACTAGCCATATTATATAGATCACCAGCTGAAAATCACCTACTGTTCAATTTTTTACAATCTATGTCCTTATTTATTATTCACTGTGGGGTTTCTACTTTTCTTTTTTTACCAAATGCACAAATCTGAGTTAAACTTTGAGACTAAAGCAATCTTTCTGATACGGGTTTAATGGGAACAGAATAGGAGGGTGGTTAGGAATGAGCAAAGCTTTTAAAATCAGACAGATTTTGGTTCATGTCTTGGGCCTCAGTTTCTACTTACAAGGTCATGAAGATTCTATTAAGATAATATGTATCCACAGCAAAGGGAACCATCAACAAAATAAAAAGACAACCCACAGAAGAGGAGAACCTATTTGTTGATACACCTGATGGGGGTTAACATCCAACATTTATAAAGAACTTAACAAAAACTCAACATCAAAACCCCCCAAACAATCCAAATAAAAAATGGGCAAAGGACTGGAATAGACACTCTCCAAAGAGGGCATAGAAATGGCCAATAAACATGTGAAAAGATGCTCAATGTCACTAATCATCAGAAAAATACAAATTAAAACCACAATATCACCTCACAATGGTCAGAATGGCTATCATCAATAAATTAACAAACAAGTACTGGTGAGGATGTGGAGAAAGGGGAATCCTTTCCACAGTTGGTGGGAATGTAGATTGGTGCAACCACTGTGGAAAGAAGTATAGATACCTAAAAAACATTAAAACTGGATCTGCCTTTTGATCCAGTGATCCTACTTCTGGGATTGCTGGGTCAAAAGAAACCCAAAGAAACCCAAAACACTAATTCGAAAGAACATAAGCACCCTTATGTTCACTACAGTGGTATTTACAACTGCCAAGATATGGAAGCAGCCCAAGTGTCCATCAGTGATGAGTGGATTAAGACAACCATGGTACATTTACACAACGTAATACTACTTGGCTATAAAAAAAGAAAATTTTACCCTTTGACAACAGTATGGATGGACTTGGAGAACATTATGCTAAGTGAAATAAGCCAGTCAAAGAAAGACAAATACCATATGATTCCACTCATACGTGGAATCTAATGAACAAACTGAACTAGTAAGCAAAACAGAGACAGACTCATTTATAGAGGGCAGGTAATAGCTATTGGGGGGGGGGGTGAGGTTAGGGGGTGGAGGGATCAAGTGAAAAAGGACTCATGGACACGAACAACAGTGTGGTGATTGCAGGGAGGAAAGGGAGGCTAAATGATAATGGGAAAAATACAATAAAAATTTAAAAATTTTTTTAAAAAGATTTATTTATTTTTAGAGAGAGGAGAAGGGAGGGAGAGAAATGCCAATGTGTGGTTGCCTCTCATAAGCCCCCAAATGGGGGACGTGGCCAGCAACCCAGGGATGTGCCCTGACTGGGAATCGAATCAGCGACCCTTTGGTTCGCAGCTCGCACTCAATCCACCAAGCTACACCAGCCAGGGCTAATAAAATTAAAAAAAAAAAAAAGATTATATCAAATGCCTAGCATGGATAGTAGGTAGTGTGCACTAAATGGTAACTAGATGGAACTCTAGCTCCTTGTTCCCTACCCTCCTTCCCTTTAATAGTAGAAACCTGAAAGAATTATCATAGCACATCTTGAAGGGGGGAAAAGGCACTGTTAATTGGTGTTGAAATCTTACTTGAATCTGAGTAAGTTGAGAGAGAGAGAGAGAGAGAGAGAACGAATGAGAGCAAGCTGACCTTGTGGTAGTAGGTGGTGATCACCTTTACTGGATTACAGACTTGCCAAATCTTCCCACAAAACAAATGCCCCAAACCAAAAATGTAGTTCAAAACAATATAGCCAGAACACCAGTAACTATTTTGTAATTTATCATATGGGAGTAAAATTCACTCCCCTTTAAAACTTTAAACAGTTACACAAAAGCTTAAGTGGGCTCTGTTCTACAGTTGTGGCATGGGCTCTGTATTTTTTATAAACCCAGCATCAGTCACTTCAAAGATCTGACCTGTTTTCTCTTCACAGAAAGTATCAAGGAAACATATTGCTTATACTAGGTCTATACAAGCTTCTTGAGGGCAGAAATTGTTTTAGCATTTAATGGAGGCTCAAACATTTGATGAATGAATAAATGGTTAATCCCTAACATAAAGCAGCCTCTACCCTAGAGGACAGAATAACTCACCTGTTCTCAAAAAATTTAGCAGAAAAGTTTACGAAGGTTCATTTTAGTATTATCCTCAAAAGCACTAGGATTGCTTATTTATCCAAAACAAAAATGTGTATGTCTGATGGAGTATTACTTTTTCTACAAACACAGGCATTTACTTTGTCTTTAAAAAATGTTAACAGCTTCACAAAATTAACCTAGTGGAATATTCCACCAGGGAGCAGCAGAAGCTGGAAAATTTCCCTAGTCTTCTCACATCAGTGCAAAGCCAGGAGATATCAATCACAACTAGCATTAGGAAATCACTACCAGTGTTCTATACAGGACCCTATAAATAAAAATCCAGCTCCTATCTTTCTTGACCACCATGTAAGACTATTCAAATAAAACAAAAGCCATCACCTTCCTGTTAATCTTCTCATGCACATATAAGCTTCTGGAGAGGGATTTATAAGCAACTTATTTCCCTCGTCATGGATGCTCATTAAGAACAAACATGTTTAGTACCCAAGTTTTTCCTAGGATAGAACTGCGAACGGCATGCCTTTTTCTTTCTTTTTAAAAATTGAGAGAGAGAAGGGGGGAGAAACATCGATTTTTTGTCCCACTTATATTTTCATTGATTGATCACTGTATGTACTCTGACATGGGGATTAAACCCACAATGCTGGGGTTCCAGGGTGATGCTCTAATCAACTGAACTACCTGTTTTCCTTTTATTTTTGCTCCTTGATCCTGGGTCTCCTCCTTTCAGAAGGGAATGGGTGATGTTCCTATTCAGCAAAAAAAATATTAATCAAAGAGCAAGGGGCAGTGCAGTGTGGTATAATAGGATCACAGGCTTTGAAGTCAGAAAGGGACAAACAGAATCTAGCAATGCCCCTTACTAGGTTGTGACAATTTCTCTGTACTTCAATTTCTTTGTCCACAAAACGCAGTAACAGCTACTCCTCACAGAGCTGTTGTAAGGAGTCAAAATGTATGCTATTCAACTAATCTTCAGAAAACTAGTTCATTACTTGATTAAAACACAATTTGGCTATGAACCTCTAACTCAGTCTTTCCTGAGGATCTTCTCTGCTTAAGTGGAGTCATAAAGCCCTAAGATGCCAGAAAAGGGGGTAGTCAGAAAGGAGAAGTTTTTATTTTTCAGTAAAAAGCTAAAAACACCCAGACATGATAAGGAATTAATGTTTGGGGATCAGTACATTTTCATGACTTGCAAACTAAAGTGTATTTGGGCTGAAAGCAAATTGTTTTGTGATGGTTGTAACCTGTCAAGCCAACTTTACCAACAAGGTATGCATGTGCAAAGGATCTGTACTACTTCAATACTCTGACAGCTTACCAACCATCAACCAACACAAAGCCTCTGGATCTAATTTTAGGCTAACTGGCTTTTAATCAAGAATGAGTTTCAAGTATAATTTCAAAGTTGCAGATCAGTTATAGCTCCACTCCACCAAGGTACCAATGATACTGTATCAGTCAAAAAACACCAATGTCCAAGGTAACATTCTTTGACAATACTTGCCTCTCCTAGAAAATGTACTTGAGTAATTACAAAATCTCTTCTGGTTTCTGAAACTTCCAACACTATTCAAGAGCCGAATCATCTGCTTACACTACACCTCCTTCAACATGTACTGTGTTATTCTATACTGATTAATTTGGGGCTGAAAAGGGTTCACATCACACCAGGGTTGTGCATCAGACCACATTCTCATTGTTTACATACTTCTTCCAAAATGTCTAATGCCCAGCCCTGACTGGTGTGGCTCTGTGGTCTGGGCATCATTCTGCAAACCAAGGGGTCACTGGTTTGATTCCTAATTGTGGCACACAGTTGGGTCGCGGGCGAGTTGGGGGTGTGTGAGAAGCAACCAATCAATATTTCCCTTGTACAGCAATGTTTCTCTCCCTTTCTTCCTCCCTTCCCCTCTCCCTAAAAATAAAATTTTAAAACAAAACACCTAGTGCCCAACTGACAGCAGATGTTTGGGGAAGTTTGTAAGGTGACTGGTTACTAGTAAAAATGAATTTGTGAGCTTCATTTTTTTAAATGCCTAG
Organism: Macrotus californicus; assembly: GCA_007922815.1. NCBI lineage: Eukaryota > Metazoa > Chordata > Mammalia > Chiroptera > Phyllostomidae > Macrotus > Macrotus californicus. Next base: position 129,492 of record VMDR010000872.1, on the reverse strand, counting down.
ATGTGAGTCTAGGGAAAACCTAATTTAGAAGGCCACAGATATGACATGAAAAGACAAACTAAGGTTTTTATTTATTTATTTTTAGAGAGAGGGGATGGGAGGGAGAAAGAGAAACACCTGACCTGGTCCACAACCCAGGTATGTACCCTGACCTGGACCCAAACTGGCGATCTCTAGGTTCGTAGGCTGGTGCTCAATCTACTGAGCCACACCAGCCAGGGCAAAAAGACAAACTTTTGTTTTGTCTAGGTCATTCTTCTAAAGGAGACCTTAGAACCTTGGCTGGTATGGCTCAGTGGATCGAGTGCCGGTCTATGGAACCCAAGGGTCGCTGGTTTGATTCTCAGTCAGCATACACCTGGGACGTAGGCCAGGTCCCCAGTAGAGGGTGTGTGAGAGACAACCACACATTGATGTTTCTCTCCCTCTTTTTCCTTCCCTTTCCCTTAAAAAATAAAATTAAAATCTTTAAAATGAGAACTTAGAGCCCTGATTGAGAGCCAGTTTGATTCCCAGTCAGGGCACATGCCCGGGTTGCAGGTCAGGTCCCCAGCTGGGGATATGAGAGAGGCAACAGATCACTATTTCTCTCACGTATTGTGTTTCTCCCCCCCCCCCTAAAAATCAACAAATAAACTAAAAATAAAAAAAACAAACCAACAAACTAAAATGAAAAGAAAACTAAAAGAGACCTTAGAAAATCAAATGAAGACTTACAGGACCAATATCCTCGAGTTATCTGTATGACAAGAAGCAGTGTCAGGCATCTGAAAATGTGAAGTCTTCTGAACTGGGTAGGAAGGATGCTAACAAAGAGTAAAGACCAAGTACACACTGGATGAAAGCTGCACCTCTGAAAACCGGTGTTAAAATAAAGATATAAAGTAACTTAGAGGGTTAAAAAAAAAGGACAAGCGAAATATAAAGACTCAGAAGGTACCTATCACATACGAATTAAGTAAATGAGAGAAAGGAATAGATTAAAACACAGAAAGCCTTAATGTCTATTTTAATGTTTTCATCTACAAGAGAATAAAATAATTATGACCCTTAAACTCAACTATGTTTTGGGTTGAGAACAAAAGCAAAATCATTCTTTTTACTAATCTCCAAGCATTTAGATTCAAAGGAAGAAAAATATACCTGTTTTGAGAAAGTGAAAAGAAAGAAAAAAGAGAATTTTCCTTTTCTAACAGACATCTGGCAAGGGTTCCAAGTGTGTCCAGCGGCATAAGATCAAGTTGTTACCAGAGGGAACCTCATTATGCTCTATGAGGACCATGTCCCTTAGTGAGAAACCTCATAATTTCTAACCGAAAGAAGAGCCTTGAACTTCCCTAATTCCTTCTCCCCCTCACCGAGAGCCAGCTGCTGAAGAATTAAGACACCTACAGAATGTATCCCAGAAGGTTCTATTCTGAGATCCCTGGAGAATATGCTGGACTGAAAAGAAATTTCTATTGTCCTAAATCTTCAGTTGGACAGTTCTAGCAGCATATCTAGGAAAAAGAGGCAAATTTTTCCTTCTGACTCTTCAACAAGATTAAAAACAATTTAGTCCTGCTGCAAAACTGACATTTAAAATTATCTCATAATCGAACACCTTCCCAGCACGAGGGGCTGCACTGAGCACACTCAGCCCCAAGCTCAAAGAAAAAGGGCCCTCTACTAAAGAGTCCAGCTGGTATGTGTGTGTGAGAGGTGGGGTGAGGGATAGCCACCTATAACCCAGATTGCAGTAGGCCTTAAATGGTATTCTAATTAGGTACTCTTGCTTACCTAGGAGTGTGTCCAGAGTAGGCCTTCCTTTCCTGGAAGGATAAGTATATCTGCTATTACAATGAGAAGTCTGTCAAGAGTCGAAACTCAAAGAGAGTAATTGTTCATTAGGTTCACAGTGCACAGAACACCATGCCAGAATACAAGGGCTGTCAGGACAAGTTCAAGTTAAGGAAGGCAGCCTGTGACACCTGAAGTAGACTGAGGAACACCACCACACCCTATCAAGTACACTCTTTTCTGCCCCTCTAGCCTTTACTACCTCTTAAATTCATGGCATTGAAAACATTCTAAGTATCATTTAAACAAATGTTCTGTTAATCAACAATTTTCACTCAGGGAAAGTACTCTAACACACATAATAATCTTTAATTTATTCAAATTATATTAACAATTTGTACATATTGTAAGATTTTTATAAAACCTATTCAACGATCTCTCAAAATTACTAACTTTTAATTCAACACAATGTAAGAAATTTTGTGGCAATAAAAAAAAATTACATGGTATAATAAGAATTCCCTATGGAAGTGTTTTTGTTACCTATTAGGAGTCCCTTTGGAGCACATCTGGGTTTATACTAATTAAGTGACTTAGAGCAGGGCTCCTGGATAGCCTCAGGATAGGATTGGTCACCAGAAAAAAGTGGATCCAGGACTGGAACTTTCAGTTCCATCCTTGGACCTCAGGGAAGGGGGAAGGCGGGTGGTGTCTGTAGATTAAGCTCTATGAAATTCCTGAACACGGTGTATTGATCTTTTAGGCTGGTAAATCCAGGTGACACACCCTAGTTCCAAAGGCGTAGAAGTACCCACAGTCAGACCCTTCTAGACCTTGCCCTATGTATCTCTTCACCTGGCTGTTCATCTGTATCTTTTATGTATCCTCTGTAATAAACCAGTAAACACAAGTGTTTCCCTGAGCTCTGGGCAACTGTAGCAAATTAATGAACCCCAAATTTATAGCCCATCAGTCAGAAGTAGGGCAGTCTTGTGGTACTGAGCCCTTTACCTTGTGGGAACTGATGTTAATTCAGGTAGTGTCAGAGTGAACTGAATTGTAGGACACTTGGCTGGTGGTGGCTAAGAATTGGGGAATTGCTTGGTATGGGGGAAAAACTCACATATCTGGTATCAGAATTCTTGAGAGAAGAGTAGTTTCCCCGCCCCCCCCTAGAGCTACATTTCCAGGCAGGAGACAGTCGTGTATAGCCAGGTAATTTCTATTTCCTTCAAAGTCAAGGTATCTACAAGTTATTTTTATTTAACTGATGTGAGAGCAAGGGAGGGGGACGGAGGGGGAAGAAGGGGGAAGAGATATATGGAGAGAGAGGGGGAGAGAGAGAGTTGTCCCACCCATCCATCATGCATTGGTTGATTCTTGCATGTGCCCTGACTGGGATCAAACCTGAAACCTTAGTGTATCAGGTAGATCTAACCAACTGAGCTACCCAGACTGGGCTACAAATTATTTTAACTAAACATAAGCTTTAAAAATACCAAAAGACAAAAGATGACAACCAAATGAAGTGTACAAACTTCACTAATCTTCAAACATGGGTTATCTGACCCAGCCCTCATTGTATCTGAAATATACAAGGTTCCCTGCAGAAGACATATGAATTATTTTTAACACCCACAGACACAACTTAGGCAAATTAACCTTGTCTGTTCCTCTGTCACATTCACCACTGCTTTGGTTAGAACAGACTCTGGTTATGATTTTACTACCCGAACACCATAAAGCTTCCAACACTATTTCTGGGACTATTTCTTGCTGGTTCAGGAAACATTAGGAAAAAACAACCACCGAAATCTCCCACCTACCATTCACCTGCTTTAGTTCCTTACTCAGAATATCTGTAACCACCATTCTATTCACACGGCCTTAGTTCCAGTTTTGGCTAATGCACACATTTATCCTCATTAAACCAACAGTGAAGAATATACCAGGAGAAATCATTAATCAGGAAGAAACTCCCACTAACTTTGAGTGGGATTTATATAGCAGAATTGTTTGGTTATTTTACTAGCACACAAACATTCAACCAGATTTATCTGAAACGAAACAGGGACGGTCCCACCCAACTTAAATTCAAGTTATACATGTAACATTCCTTTCAACTCACACGATTCTATTAACTCACCACTAAGCTTCACTACCTAGTGCTAATAACCACACTTGAACACAACCTCAGTTTTGTCCTGAAACCCAGACTACCCCCAATACACAGACTCATTTTTGCTAACCAGTTTCTCTCTGAAGTCCATCATATTTCTCCTTAAAATATTTTAGCACTGGGTAAAGAAAAAACATTCTCACTGTGCACTATGATAATCAGTCTGACTGTAACACAACTCAGCCATGAAAATACAACCTTGCTATTCCTGAAAAAACAAAAAAACCCAGAATGTACTGGGAAACTACTGAAGCAAACAGAATAAACTTGTTACTCCCTTACTGATACCTACAGATGGCCAAGATTTTAAATTTTCATGGGCTCAAGGTACAACCAAAACCTGAATAAAAGCAAAGTAGACAAAGTAGGACAAGATTATCAACCACTTTGTTTAGATGAAAACTACTCCTCACCTATTTTAAACAGCTTAATCCTAAAACGTCCAAACTAACTCCATCACTTGAAAGAAAAGTTGTAAGAACTTCATTTAATCTTTAATGAACTTTGTTAATTAAAGAGAAAAAGCCTTTAAAAGCTTTAAAGGGGAGCTTAAAAGTTCAAGTAGCTAGGAACAAATTTAAGAATGAGGTTCCTGAAGCACTAGAAAGAAATGTTATTTATAAGCAGCATTATTTCTTCCATGTCATTTCACTCAGACAACAGGCAAATTATAGCTGTGAATTCACTGTCTACACTTCTTCAGAAACCATAATGTATGTGAATTCTAACATGTGAACATGCTTCCAAATTAAATAAGAGAACAAATCTATAGGTCACAGCCTGACCTTTACACAACACCGCTGAACAACTTATAAAAAAAGCCACACTCAACTGAGGGATTCAAATAACACAACAGAAGATCCTAATGAAACAAAAGAACCTGGCTAATTCCTGGTAGTGCATCGTTATGGGTCGTGACCTATATTACCCCTCCTGTACAGTATTCTCACACTTGGGGAATAATTATTCATTCTACCATGTGGTGCAAAACTATTTGTGTTCAAATTCCTATAAGATTATTAACTAGGTCTGAATATTCTATTAAATTCAAAGAAAAACAAACCTGAAGAACAAAAAACAAGCTGCTACTTCAGTTCATATTAGAGTGAGCAAAAGCCCAAGTTCCCGAATAGGGCCAAACTTTGAGGCTTCATTCCAAGCAGAACTGTCACCAATTTATTAAGAACAAAAGACTATGTCAAACTAGTCTTAATTCTGGGTCTTCCATGGAACTAAGTACACTTTACTTCATAAGGTTTAACAATTAAGAGCTTAATAAATCTTACTGCAAATCTATCAATCAAGACCAAACCTGGGCTGGAAACCAAATGTTCAATGCCTCGTTTGAGAACTTTCATAATGGCCTGGAACAAGTCACTCTGCTATTCTAAGAATGTTCAGACCCACAAATACGTAATGTCCCAAACACTTTTTATTTGGTGGTACTTCCTATAAGTAAAAAGTTTCCACGACTGGGAAAGGAACAAAAATAATTAAGAAAACCAGAATACCTCTGACACACCTTCCCCAAAAGAGTAATTTAGAAATATATATATATATATAAAACAGCATAAAAAGTCAGTTTTAAGAGAGCTTACCCTTCCCACAGTGGATGCACCTAAGAGTTTCTAATCAAAGTTTACAAAAGAAGACTCAAGCCCACCTAATTTATTCCGAGTTTCAGCAAACCATCAGGCACTTCTATCCCCAGAAGGTCCAGAGAGGCCAAAGGGACCCTGTTGCAATTCCTATCAGCAGCCCCGTAATTTGGATTTTTCCTGGATATACAGATAGATTCGTCAACCCAAACCTCCTCTACTCCCTCATCCCGCACACGTTGGCATTTTCAGTTTATAGGTGGGTCCTGGATTAGCTGAAACCAGGAAGCTCCGGAGTAATTACAGGATTTAGAGTAAGTCATCTTGGGAGAGTTGCAAGACCCAGAGAAATCGGGGAATGTCAGAAAGAGGCTGTCCCTGACCACCTCTCCTTCCTGCCCCACGCAAACTTCACCCAACCGGGTCCCAGATGCCCCGGAGGAAGAGGCCATTTTAATGAGACCTGGCTGAGAAACGTGAGAGGAAGGGAGGAAATCAAGGAAGGGCGTTCGGAAAGGAAGGCCGAGCCCTTCCTCCCCACAGCACCCGAAGTGGGTGGCAGCACCTGGAGCTCTAAGAGAGAGGAGCTGGACTCAAGGGCCTAGGAGGGGTACAAAAGTAACAGTGGCCTGCCACAAGGGGGGCGAGTGGTCCGAGCCCCGTGGCCGGGCCTCTTACCCACAAGCGGGGGAAGGACCCCTTCTCGGGCCAGTCATGTAGACCCTAACCCTTGGGTTAGGGACAACTACCCAAATGTCCAGAAGGCGGGAGTTGGCTAGTGTCTGGTTCTTCTCATCCGGCCATGCGGCGCGGGGGCGGCCATCCTGAGGGGTCCGGGTACCAAAAGGGCACGGGGGGGCTGGACGCAGCGCTCACCCGCGGGCCGCCTCCAAGCTCTTAATCAGCTTCTTGATCTTCCAGATCTCCACGTTCCTGTCCGCAGCACTGGGGTCGTCCGCCATCTTCTCGCCTCCTCCTCCCTAGAGCGGCCCGGCGGGGCCCGGAGACAGCAGGACCACAGAGTTAGCGCCGCCACTGGGGCAGAGCGGCCCCCTTCCTTGCCACCCCCAGAGAGGCCCTCCTCTTTCCGCTTCACGCGACCCGCCGTGGTGGTTTCTGTCCTTTCCCTCCCCCTGGCTTACCTAAGGGCCCAGTCCTGGGCGGCAGCGGCTGCTCCTCCCCGGCGGCGGCTCCGCGGCGGCGGCTCTGACGTAGGACACCGGCTCCCTCTCTCCAGGCAGCTGCATGTGTTGCAATCCGCTCACATGGGGCCTGTGACATCACTTCCTCCGCCAGGGGGCTGAGTGGAAGTCGGCGGGCGGAAGGGAGGGGGCCAGTGCGGAAAAGGGAAAGGTCGGCGCGCGCCGCGACTTTCCATTGGCTCTCTGAGCCGTGGCCAACAATGAGCTTGCCGATTGGCCACAGCTGAGACCGCGCTGCCTTGTGAGATAAGGCCGGGGCGGGGCCGTGTCGTCTTTCTTCCGGCCCGGCAAGCCGAGAGGAGGAAGCAGGCGGAACCCTGCGGCTCTCGCGAGGATTTTACTCAGAGCCCCGGCAGGCTGGAATGGGGGTGTTTCTTAAAGGGCGAGGCACGTGAGTCTTCGTCTTTCGCGTCAGCCCTCCTTGAATTGAATGAACTTCTGAGGGTCTACGACGCGCGGCTAGGCGTCCGGGCCGGGACGCGAGGTTTATTGCGCCTGAGAAGCTTCAAAGAAGCGTCTCGCGGCTTCACAGCTGGCGAAGTGTTCCGGCCTGCGTGCGTCGCGGCTGTCTCAACTAGTGTTCAGGCTCCCGGCCGGGACGTCGGGACTAGGAAACTTCCCCCGTGTGGTCCGGGACCCCGCCACTCGCAGGGGCAAAAGAGGCACGTTCCTTCTCGCCTCAATGCTAAGATGGGTTCACCTTGGACCCGGGACTTTGAGGAGAGGTGGGTGAAGCGAGACAGGGGCTGGCTGAAGTTTGAGACTTGCGGTATCTGATCTCATGAATGGTTGGTCTAATCTGTTCAGAGTGGAGGTGGGGAGAGTGTTGAAGCAAAATGGGCAGCTGTGTAAGTTAGAACTTTATCTTTTTGAGTAAGGATTTTTAGTTAGCTACTTTGTCTGTCCTCACCTTAGTTGGGTTCATTCAAGTATTTGGCCCCAACCTGTGCAAACTCGATTTTCCTGAGGATGGTGAGGTGAACCAGATAACAGTGCCCACCTTCGTGGAGCCTTCAGTTTAGTTGGGTTTATAACCGTTTGTGCTTTCGGACTTTTATGTAATAAAATAAGTTAGTACTTCAGATTGCTGTGAGAGTGTAAGAGAGCGTAATGGAAGAGGGCCCAAGTTGGGAATGAGACCCAAAAGTTGGGTAGGGGTTTATGAGGAGGGAGCATAATAACACACTTGATGAACTACTAAAAAGCCAGTGTGCTGGAGCAAATTCAGGCATCGGGGAGAGTGGCTTGAGAAGGAAGCAGGGGGACAGATTGTGTAAGGCCTTGAGGACTATGTTTAAGAGTTTGGCCTCTTAAGGACAATGCACAGCTCGACAAAGGATTTAGAGATGGGGAGGTGCCATGAAGATATAATTATGTTTTTAAGGAGATGGTTTTGCTTAAATTGGAGAGAGCAAAAGTGCAAGCCTAGAGACCCTTTTGGCTGCTGTGGTAAATCATGTGAAAGATCATTGTAGCTTAGAATAGGGTGGTGACAGTACAGATAGAAAAATATGTGGGCTTACAGATGAGTAATATGTGGGCTTAGTGTGGATAGGACTGGATGATGGGTTGGATGTGGAGGAAGAGGAAGGATGGCTCCCAGGGTATTACTGTAGTTACACTTACGGAGATGGGATAGATGAGCAGGATTTGGAAGACGATTGAAAATTTTATCTTGGGCCTACTTGAGATTGCTTATGAGACATATAAGTGATGATGTCAATAAGGCAGTTGCATTTGTGGGGGCTTTGAGTCCTTTTTGTATGTTACTGTAACTCTGTCCACACTTCGGAGTTGGGGATGTTGTCCCCATTTCATAGATTGGGAAACTGGGACAAAGAAATGTGAAAGGGACTTGCTCAGACTCTCACAGCTAGGGTATGGTTTGCACTCTGTGGTCGGTGCATTTAATCATGCAGCAGCCTCATTACCTATATTTCCATAAGGAGAGGACACAGACTTCCTGTAAGGCAAGTCTCTTCTCCGCCAGCAAATGCATTTCCAGGATGGAATCTCTTCTTTAGTTTCCATTTTGTAATTTTTGACATGTGTTCACTTATTACATAGTGTTTATTGTACTTCTGTGCTCTGTTCACTATACTTAGTAATGGGCCTTTGTAGTTATAAACACTGCTCACTGCCTAGGTGTTTACCATGTCTTGAGTTTTTCCCTGTTTCATTCCCCTGCCCCAATTCCTACTTTCTACAGTAGGTTGCCTTGATCTAATTTTCCTGTTCTTGTTTATGTTTGTTTATAGTGTTGTTTCCGGTGCATGTTTGATGGCTTCACAGACTTTGTAGACCACCTCATAAGCTTGCATTTCTGTGTGATTCATGCAGAAGCAAACATGGTGAATCCCAGATAGAACTGCTGTTTCTCAACCTTTGAATCCTTCCAACTTGGTGATTACCAAGATATGCAACTTGTTTCTTAGAATAGTGTAGACTCAGGCAGTTTAACTGTAGCCCCAAAAGCTTACTTGCTCAGCTGCTGCAAATTTACCATCTCCACATTAAGTATTGGAAATTAATATATTAGAGGCAAAGGCTGGCATGGATCCCTAGTGGAAGAAATTTGGGAGGAATAGAGCAGGGATGCTATTTCCTTCAGCAAAGACAAACCTTTTTAAATGGGACCATGACCATTCAGTGTTCAGGAGGAACCTCCTGTGATATAAGGGTAATGCAGATTTTTTTCAAAATGCCATATGGTGAGACTAGAATATATAACCTCTAGGCACAGGTTGTCCTCTGAAAAATGAAGGATTTGTACTTGGTGACCTCAGAATTTCTTCCCTAGCTCTCATGTTAGGAATAAACTTAAATAATGTTTTGGGTATAGGTGACATTGCTAGTCCAGGATGAAGAGAAAGGACAGAGAGATGGATTGTTTTGATGTTGAAAACACCAATAACAGCTTGAGATACAGTGCTGTTAGGTACAGAGATTATCGGTTGCTAATGTGAAGCCAGTTCAAGAGTAGCCAAGATGAAAAAGATACTTCTGTAATTTGATGGGGTTAAGGAAAGACATCTGGAGCTAGGCAGCTGAAGAGTTGAATGCTGACTCTTTAACATGGGCAAGTCACTTCTTAAATTTTGCTGAATCTCAATGTTCTTATTTGTAAAATGGGGATGGTTTCTATTTTCTGGGACTATTGTTGGATTAAATAACTTGTGTAAAGTACCTAGTATGATTGACCACAAGCATATGTCATCAGTGAATGTTTTCGTTCTGGTTTCTCCTAATTTGTTCTGTCGTCTAGGACCTGTGACACTCCTTACTTCATCCTTCTCCTGCAGAAAATAAAGTTCAGAGACTAAAGGTAGAGCAGATCCAAAGTACAATTTCTAGGGATTTTTTTTTTTTTTCTCATGGTGAAAGAGGGAGCCGGTAAAATAGGTCTTTGGGATCTTTTCCCTGCTTTGGTGGCTGGTATGTTAATTTTAGAAATTTGGAATTTTTCAGAGTTGAAGTTTAAAATATTGGATATTTTTATACCCTAACTATATTAGTATAATGAATGACTTTTTCTTAGTTATTGTAATAGTTATGTGTGGCTTTTCCCTGCCCCGATCCATCAGTCAAAGAGTTTCATATAAGCTTTTGTTAAAAGAACTTTTTTTGTGCCTAGAAAAATAAAAAATAACTTGAAAAATATCTGGATTAGATTTCCTCTAAAGTGCTCACAACTTCATGAAGTAGATGAAGATCAATAAAGGAATGTCTAGTCTGTCCTGATGTTCCTGGCTGTACTTAAGAATAATGAATTTGAGGAATGCAGTTCTGTAGATTCTATCCTTAAATAAAGAAATCTTATGGTAAATGTTGAATTGACCAAAAGGTTCGTTTGTTTTTTCCGTAAAATGGCTGTAGTAGTACTTAATTATCCTTAACTTCATTCAAAACAATTTTGTTAGATTGCTTTGTGACAGCTGTCCCATCAGTGTGCATTTAAAAAAAACATGAAAATTTGTGAATTTTTGTGTAGCCATTTTAACATTGAAGATGGAAGAAATATGCAACATTTTTGCACATATTATACTTTGTTATTTCAAGAAAGGTAAAATGAAATGCAAAAAGATTTGTGCAGTGTATGGAGAAGGTGCTGTGACTGATGGAGCGCGTCAAAAGTGGTCTGCAAAATTTTGTGCTGGAGATACCTCATTGGACCATGTTACACATTTGGGTAGACCAGTTGAAGTTGATAGTAATCAAATTGAGACATTGAGAACAATCAATATAGCACGGGGGAGAGATAGCTGACATACTCAAAAAATCCAAATCAATAAAGTTATTCATGAAAATGAAAAATTTGTTATTTTATTGAAATAACTAAATGGACTTTTTGGCCAACCCAATAAAAGCCAGTGAAGAAGACCTTAAGCTATAGTGGTACAATGTATTGTAGAACTCAAAGGATTTAAGATTCATGTAAATTGACAAACAGTTGGTTAACTATGGAGTGCAAAGTGTGAAAGTGACTTGAAATAGGCAAGTGTAAGGCAGCATTTACTCCCCTGTGGACACATAGTGGTGAAATGTAACCCTTTGATGAGAGGGGATACTATACAACTAAAGAATGGCAGCAGTTTCCCCTCTGTGTAACCAAACATCTTCATATGAATTTGTAGACTTGTTAAGCAGATACTGTTAAATGCCTTGCCCTATAATGATTTCCAACTTAAAAAAAAAAAAGATTTTTTTTTATTTTTAGAGAGGGGAAAGGGAGAGAGAAAGAGAGTGGAACATCGATGTGCAAGAGAAACATCATTTGGTTGCCTCTCACATGCCCCAAGCGGGGACCTGGCCCGTAACCCAGGCATGTGCCCTGACTAGCAATTGAACCAGTGACCTTTCTGTTCCAGCCGGGCGCTCAACCCACTGAACCACACTAGCCAGGGCAATTCGCAACTTTAAGATAACAATGCACATAGAGAATTCTTTTTTTATCTTTCTGTTCTGGGGGGGAAATGTGTATGTGTGTGCATTTCCCCCTTTTTAAGAACCTTTGTTCTAGGGAGTCTTCACTAGCTGGGGTGGTGACTTTTAGCTTTCCAGTAATAATATGAAAGAATAATTAGCAAGGTGAGACTGAGCCATGCCCTTGGATGACCTGGGGAGAAAATAACTGCTTAATGTTTTCAGTGGTGCCTCTTTTGATGCTAGAGATACTCACAGACTACCCAGACAGATGCTAATGTTTTAGTTCAATTCCATAAATATTGTGTACCATTTTTCTGTCTAGCACTGGGATGAAAATACTGAAAAGTTTTAGATGTAGTATGGTACTTAAATTTGCAGTCTCTTTTAGAGGATAAAGAGATGTAGGGAAGTTAAATAAGTAGATGACAGTATAAAAGCAGCTGTTTATAGGACTAAGGTAGAAATGAACAAAGTGAGCCTGAAACACTTTGTTATATCATCAGGAAATGAAGTTAACAGACTGCTGTGTTCTTTCTTTTAATCAGTACTTTAGAGAAAAGATTTTATTTATTTTTAGAGAAGGGAAGGGAGAAAGAGGGAGAGAAACATCAATGTGTGGTTGCCTCTCATGTGTCCCCTACTGGGGACCTGGCCTACAACCCATGCATGTGCCCTGACTGGGAATTGAACTGGTGACCCTTTGCTTTGCAGGCCTGTGCTCAATCCACTGAGTTACACCAGCCAGGGCTTAATCAGTAATTTTTAAAAATAAAATCTTTACTTGAACACTTTTTTTTTTATGGCTTTTAGAGGAAGGGAAGAGAGAGAAACTAGAATGTGAGGTAGAAGCATCAATTGATTGCCTCCCATATGCCCCTGGACTGGGGATTGAACCTGCAACTGCTGGCTATAGGACCATGCTCCAGCCACCAGAGCTGCCAGGGCTATCAGTACTTTTATTACCCCATAGATTTTTTTTTTTAAAGATTTTATTTATTTATTTATTTATTTATTTATTTATTTATTTATTTATTTATTTATTTATTTATAGACAAGAGTAGGAGGGAGGGAGGATAGAGAGAGAAACATCAATGTGTGATTGCTTCCCCCACCCCCGAGGACCTGGCCTGCAACCCAGGCATGTGCCCTGACTGGGAATTGAACCAGCAACCCTTTGGTTCACAGGCCGGCTCTCAATCCACTGAGCCACACCAGCCAGGGCACCCCATAGACTTTTTTATTGAGGAATAACTAACATATAACTTAGTTTCAGATGTACAAGATAATGATTTTATATTTGTATATATTGTGAAATGATCACAGTAAGTCTAGTTAACAAGTCACCTTATATGGTTAAAAATTTTTTTTCTTGTGATGAGAACTTTATTTTTTAAAGATTTTACTTATTTCTAGACAGGGAGAGAAATATCAGTGTGTGGTTGCCTCTTGTGTGCCCCCTACCTGGGATCTGGCCCGCAACCCAGGCATGCACCCCAAGCAGGAATCAAACCAGTGACCCTTTGGTTTGCAGGCCAGCGCTCAATCCACTGAGCCATGCCAGCCAGGGGTGATAAGAACTTTTATGATCTACTCTCAGCAACTTTCAAATATGCAAACAGTATTAACTATAGTCGTCATGCTGTACATTACATCCCCAAGACTTCATTTATAACTGGAAGTTTGTACCTTTTGACCTTCTCATTTCGTTTTCTACTCCTACTTTCACCCCTCCACTCCTACCTGAGGACCACCAATTCTGTGTACCTATGAGCTTTTTTTTTGATTCAACATACAAGTGAGATGAGGTATTTTTCATTTTCTTATTTCATTTATTATAATTTTCTCAAAAGTCCATGTTATCAATGGCAAGGTTTCATTTTTATGGCTGAATAGTACTCTGGTGTGTGTGTGTATTTCACATTTTCTTTATCTATTCATTCATCAATGGGCATTTCAGTTGTTTCCAAAGCTTGTCTTTTGTAAATAATGCTGCAACGAATATGGGGTGCATATATCTTTTTCAAATTAGTGGAGGTTTTTTTTTGTTTTTTTTTTTATAAAACCCAGAAGTGGAATTGCTGGATCATATGGTAGTTCTATTTTTAATTTTTTGGAGGAAACTCTATCGTTTTCAATAGTGGCTGCACCAATTTACATTTCTATCAGTGTGCATAAGTTTCCACATTCTTGCCAATGCTTGATATTTCTTGTCTCTTTTTTTAAAGATTTTATTTATTTTTAGAGAAGAGAGGGAGAGAGAGAAACATCAGTGTGTGGTTGCCTCTTGCACACCCCCTGCAATCCAGGCATAGTGCCCTGACCTGGGAATCAAACCAGAAACCCTTTGGTTCACAGGCTGGCGCTCAATCCACTGAGCCACACCAGCCAGGGCTCTTTTTTTAATAATGGCCATTTTAACAGGTGTGAAGTGGTATCCCATTGTGGTTTTGATTTGCATTTCCCTGACGATAGTCATTTTGAGCACGTTTTCATGTACCTGTTGACCATCTGTATGTCTTTGGCAAAATCTCTGCCCATTTCTGATTGGATTTATTGCTGATTAATTGTATGAGTTCTTTATATATTTTGGATATTAACCCCTTATCAGAAATATGGTTTTCACGTTTTCTCCTACTCCTTAGGTTGCCTTTTCATTTGGTTGATGGTTTCCTTTGCTGTGCAGCTTTTTAGTTTGATGTAGTCCCATTTGTTTATTTTTACTTCTGGTGTCAAATTCAAAAAATTATTGCCAAGACCAACTCATTGTAAGAACAAGCACACAAAGAAGCCTTTCCCATATGAACTGTACCACAAGATAACTCGGTACTTATTATGGGAGTAAGTTCCTCACTGTGAAGGTACTAAAAGATGAAGACAGAAGTAAACTAGTATACTTTTAATGAAATTAAAGATCTATGTAATGATCAACAGTGGCTGCTAACATCACAACAGAAACAACTAGAATTGTGTACCTGTTGATGGAAATACATACCACCTGTTCTTGTCAAAAAACTGAACTTGAATCAGATCAAGCAGAAATGCAAGAACATGCTAAATGACATCACAGGAATGCAGTCTGTGCAATGTACAATGTAGGAAATTATAGGCCTACTGGCCCACTTCCTTCCAACAAATATTTTGCAAACCAGGGGAAAAAGAGGCTGGGAAACCTATACTTCCAGACACTTCGGGAACTACCAACCAGTATAGGATGTGGCCTTTATGTGGTTCCTGACTCTTGAAAACATTATGAAACAATTCAGGAAATTTGAACATTCAAGTGTTTCACATTAAGCAGTTGTTAATATTTTTTAGATGTGATATTTTGTAGAAAAATCCTTTTAGAAGTACATAATGAAATGTTAGAGTAAAATTATGATGTCTGGAATTTGCTATAAAATAATCAAGGAAAGGTGGAGAAATGTTGCTGAATTGAATATTAAAAAGTTATGTGTAAGAATTATTTTTTTAATCCTCACCCAAGGAAATTTTTTCATTGCTTTTAGAGAGGGAGAGAAACATCAATTGGTTGCTTTGTACACACCCCAACTGGGGATCAAACCCACAATCTGGGCATGTGCGACAGGGAATCAAACCCGCAACCTTCTTGTCTGTGGGACCAAGGGTGACAGAGTCCAGGAGTGTATGATTTGAATTTAAGCGAGTTACACCAGTAAGGTACATTGATTTTGCCTTTAGAAAACCTGTGGTTAACCCTTTCTTGGTCAGATTCCTTCAAGAAATCAGTGGGCCACTTTCCCAGGAAAATTAGTATTGACCATCTTGCATTTTATCAGTGGTTTATGACTTCCTAAAGTCACTCATATGGACTGCTCATTCCCCATCACCATTGCCTTAAATCTTGACATTCTGGGTCAAGTGCTACAAGAACCTGTGATTGAGGTGAACATTTTTTCCCCTTGTTTCCTGATCTCACTGAGCTGAGGCATGTAATTATTAAAGGCTGGTTCAACTGCAGTGTTCTGTTTAGTGTGAAGATACTTCTGCTTCCTGACTTGCTGCTGCAAGTGGACTTGATGATGCATTGTATTTAGTTTAACCGTATGAAATTGCTGATAATCAGTTGTTGACCTATTGAAATGGCTGTTTCAATGGTTCTGATTGCTAAATTACCTCTTTTATGCTGTTCACAGATTGTGTAATGTATGTCACTCTATACTACCTCTGTCTGGGGCTTTCATTCATTTTGTTGTTCTGATTATTAGAGGACAAGAAAGGAGGATACATAGCTCTTAACAAAGCAGCCTTAGGACTGGAGAATGCAGTTGCAGTGGTTATCTGAAATAGTGAAGGGTCTTTGCTTGGAGTTTATTTCCAAAATTTGGGTTGTCTCTTCATTCACAATCTTGTCATGTACTGTAAGAATTCAACTTTTATCTTTACTGCTTCCTGTTGCTATAGATAGAATCTCTAGTTAATGCTATACTTAAAATTAAGCCACACCCAGATTACTTATTCTAGGTTTCTTTATAATGAAGTGTGTAGCAAAGCATAGAACTGACACCTTATTTTCCCTGGTAATTGATGCATTGATAAAGACAATGCTTATGTAGTATTCCTACTAACAATGTATATACACAACTCTGGACACAAGGAAATCACATGAATCCAAACAAAGGGCCATTCTGCAAAACAAATGGCCAGTGCCCTTCAAAAATTTCAATGTCATGAAAAGAAAAAAGGCAAAGGAACTATTCTTAGATAAAAGGAGACATAACTAAATGCCATGTGTGATCTCTGATGTGGCCCTGATGAAAAATAAAGTTGGAGGATATTATTCAGACAATTAGGTAATTTAACATGGGCTGTATATTAGATAGTAGTATTGTACCTGTTAAATTTTCTGATTTTAATAGTTGTGGGGAGGAGGTTCTGTTCTTACAAGATGGGTGTGGAAATATTAGGTTTAAATGTCATGACATTCAGAAAACAAAAACCACACAACAGTGAAAGTGCAAATATGGCAAAATGCTAATTGAATTTAGGTGAAAGGTTTATGTGTGTGTTCATGATACTATTACAGCTTTTCTAAGAGTAGGTTTGAAACTTTCAAAATACAAAGTTGAGGAAAAAGTTAATTCTACCTGGGTAAATAGCAATGTAAGTTTATTCAAGATCACACAGAATAAATGAGTCAGCAACAGAATTTGACTCTTTACTAAGAAATAAAGTATAAAAGATTGTAAACTTATTCTGGTCACTCCTATCCACCCCTCCTTGTTGGTCCAGGAAAACTTTGGGCTATATTACTGTCAACTTCTTGGCTTTTAAAAATCTTTTACCAATTATGTTCTTGTTTCTGGGTTTGGTAAAAGTTGCTCCTAGTATTCTTGACAGATGATTCAGACATACACTTAAAAAACAAAGGGACCTTAATTCACTCTTTTAGACTGCAGGGGAGATTCACTAATTTGACAAAAGATTTGAGTGCTTATGTATCAAGCATTGTTCTAGGTGTTGGGAAATAATGAGCAAAAAGGTTTGTGGCCTCCTGGAGCTTACATGGTGGCTGTCAGTCCTTCTGGGCTGCTGTAATAAAATAACTGGGTAGCTTCTAAACAAAAATTTGTTCAAGCAGTTCTGGAGGCCAGAAGTCTGAGATCAGGGTGCCAGCATAGTCAGGTGAGGGTCTTGTATGGTCATAGACTTCTCATTGTGTCCTCATTTGGCAGGAAGGGGACCGGATATTTCTGGAGCCTCCACCCCCCCCACCGCCTTTTTTTGTAAGGCCCCACCTCCTAATACCTAACTTAGGTTAGTTAGGGTTTCAACATATGGACATTGGGTCGGTGTGACACAGAAACTCAGATTATAGCAATGTGGGAGAAAGGAAAACAAATTAGGTGATAACTGCTAAGGAGAAAAATAGAGTAGGGTAAAGATAAGAAATGGCAAGACTTGAGAAGAGCCTATTTTATGAAATTTCAAAACTTTGTAAAAAAAGTGAGGGGTGAACCAAATGACAATCTGGGCAACTTTTCCAGTGAGGGCGGGCAAAGACCGCAAAGTAAAATAGTTGGAGGGTACAGGCAGAGAGGTAGCGAGGGGCCTGATCACACAAAGCCTATGGGAAGGGAGTAGCAAGGTGTGTAATAATCCAAGTAGTAATTTATACTGAGTGGCCAGAATGGAGATGATGACCTGATGTACTTTAAAGGTTGCTAAGATTTGTTCATTCCATTTTGGGAGTGGGGGCAACCATAAGCAGCACATTTACTGGAAAGACCACTAAGGAATGGAAACCAGAACTTCCTTTTTAGACCTACCAAGCATTTGTCACAAAAAGGAACCTCTATCTAAATAAAAATCTTTTTGCCTTTCAAGGCTGTTTGTAGCAGTATACTTTACTGGTCTGTAACTGGAATACTCCTGTACATCCACTACACAGGGAGGGGCTTGAGACAGTTGTGGGTACCTAAGCATGCAGCTCTTCTCCCTAATAGAGCCCATACTGTTCAGGGGATGTTTGGCTTCTCTTCCTCCCCATGTTGATCTTTCATAAGTCAGTACTTAATTGGAATGCTTTGGAAATCCTTGAAGGGCTTAGTTATCACAATGATTAAGAGATACAAGAGGTGTGGGCAAGAGCCAACCACAGATGCTAAATATCTAATGCACCACAAACCAGTATGTCATGGATAATCATTACACATTCCACAAGGTCCCCATTGAATGTTCATGTGGCTGAGAACTTGAGCCTAGACTTTATTTTTTATGAATCTCAAGAAGTATTTACATGGGTGTTAATGAACAACTTTTCAGGAATGTAATTATGTAAACAATGTCTTTCACATCAGAGCACTGTACTGAATTTCATTTCTAGGTATCACCACAAAATAAAAGGAAGCATTACCTCTGATGGGATCTAAGCCCCATGTTATTAAAATTCCTTTAAGCATGGTCTACAATAATAGTCCATGAAACATGAGGGAAGTCTGTTGGAAGACTTGGGGAAAAAATTCTCAATACTTAAATATTTGAGATACAAGAAAGATGCAATCACATTTCTGCTTCTGAAGCTGTTATAACATGTGGTAATCAGAACAACAGAATTGTAGGACAAGGCAACTTCGCTGAGAGTGAAAACAAAAATATGGAGAGGATTAGTACCTAATATTACTGAGCCATGGAACTTATACCTTAGTATGATTTACTACCAGATTGATAGAAAGCTACATAGAACAGAAAGCAACCTGAAAAATGATAGATCTGTAGCTTGAAAACTGGGACTATCTATCTAGACTTTGTTAACATTCCAAACAAAAGATGGGGCTGTAAGAGAAAAAAAAGAAACCAAACCTCAGAACCAGACTTGTCCTTGGTGACAATGCTTATTTCATTATACCAGCCCTTCCAAATCCTGTTTTATTTGAGTGACCCTAGGTCAGGGAAATGGAAGGTATGTGCATATTATATTCTCAAAGCTAAATCTCAGTCTCACTCCTCACAAACGAGATCAAGATGCTTTTCATATTTATTTTTTTAAAAAATCCAGAATGGATCAAAAAAATCAAAGATACAGGTGCCAGACAAAGGCCACAAGGTAGCTATAAAAGTGTCCCACAGGAAAATTATGAAGCCTTATTACCTAGTTTTAAGAGTTGTACTAAACATAAATACTTAGTTTTTCCATCGACCTTACTTCCGTTGCTCTACCTCTGAATGTGGCACAGCAGACTTGCCTTGCAAGGCCTCAGTTGAAGGATCCAATGCACACACATACTGATAGAACAGTACGTAAGTATCTTATACCTAGATGGTCTCATTCCACGTCTTTGACTGACACCTTCATTGTTGTGTGGGATGGTTTCACCCCTTGGAAATATGGTTACTTCAGCACAAAACAATGTTAAGTTTTTATAATGATCAATAAATCATCTTCTTCCCTTTCACGTGCAGCTGAAAAATGATAGGCTAGGGACAGAACATTGTGAGCTTTGCACTGTTGGAATTATCACTCATTAAATGATCATTAGCTAATAGTCACTAAATTTACATATTAAGGAAATTATATATAGAATACTGCAAAAACACAGTAAAAGACTGAAGTTTGCCCATTTCTGCTCAGGAAGTCCCTTTACTCCCAAGCGTCATTAAGATGTTGTCGTTTTGGCTCCAAAGTTTACTAGTATTACTGTTTCTCCTCTTTTTGATCTTCCTTTTGTTCCCCAGTGCCAGAACTTCCAGAGCCTTCTCGCTCAGAGGCCATCTGTTAAGAAAACATTTGACAGCCACTCATTTAATGTTAAGGCTGAGAGGTTGCTCTTTGATAAACTAAAAAGTGAAGGAGCCACATCCTGCCTATTCCACTCTCCTCCCTCCCTCCCTCCACACACACTGTTGGTAGTTTCTGTGACTCCTTCCCTTTGACCTCATCCTCCCTCTGGAAGGAAGGAGAAGGGAGGAGAGGAAGGACATTGTCAACACCCATAGTTCTATGAATGGCTAGGTAAGGAGCCATTAGTGAGAGTCATCAAGAGCAGTTACAACAGGATCAAGTCAGGAGCAAAACAGTAACTGAGAAAAACACCCTTCAGTCCTTATACCTTTTTGTATGCCATTTCGAAGAGTTTCAATGATGCTTGCTGAAGGGAAGATGCTGCCTGCCTTATGTTTTCTCCAGTTTCACTATCTTTTCGAGCCAGGAGCTCCCTCATTTTGGAAATCTCTTCTTTTAGTTTGTTGCACTTAAAAACAAAACAACACAAAACCCTCACTTTTTCTGGGTTTCTTACCCTATTACACAAAGCAGTAATATTCAGAAACATTTTTTTAAACTACATTTTTATCAAGACCCACAGAGACAGATGAACTTCATTGACACTGGTGACAATGCCCCCCAACTTCTTGAACTATTCCATTATAAAAGAGGGCTTACCTCATCAGCAGGCAATTGGTCCTTGAATTCTTCCATCTTGCTTTCTGTATCATGGATGATTCCTTCAGCCATATTAACTGCTTCAACTCGTTCCTAAGAGAAATGAGAAAGTGAAGACTTCCCAATGAACCTGTTGGCTGGAGGTTCTCACTGAGAAAGACAACATGCTAACTGCTGCATATAGGTATAGAGTAAAAACAGTAAGGGGGAGCAATCACTGTGGTTGGTCTGAGGTAGTCTGAGATATCTGTAAGAGACTTCAGCTGGCTTTTGTAACGTAAGAATTGATATGGGAAGACTGAGAATAAATTAAGTAAAGGCATTCCACCTAAGTTATGAGCAAAGGAGGGAAAGGATAGACTGAGGGTAACAGAAGATACAAGATCAATGACAAATGTCCCAACTCCCACTTTCATCTCCCAGTTGAAAAGGAAGAAAGTACTAATCAGCCCTGGCTGGTGGGGCTTAGTGGACTGAGCACTGGCCTGTGAACCAGGCCTCCAGTTGGGGGCATGTGAGAGGTAACTGATTTATATCTCTCTCACACACTGATGGTTTTTTTTCTCTCCCTTCCCCTCTATCTAAAGTAAATGTATAAAATCTTAAAAAAAAAGTACTAATCACCTTCTTTCGCCTGTCTTCCTCAGCATACTTCTCTGCATTTTTAACCATATTTTCAATATCATCTTTGCTTAACCCACCAGAAGACTGGATCACAACTATAGTGAAAAAAAAAAAAAAAAAGCAGCATTGTTACTTTACCGGTAAAATTATGTGTCTCATTCTCTATAGTATTAAGAAAAATAATACTCCTGCTCAGAATAGCCAATGATGTGAATTATAAAGAGGAATAACACTATGATATTGTCCTATAATAAACAGAAAGAAACCAAGGAACTGGTATATACAAAGACCAACTATCCTGTCTCCTACCAAAACTTTAGCTCAGCCAGCAATCCAGAGGCTCAGTGACTGCCTATTTTGGAGGAAAAACACCACCATATCCATTAGTGTGACTCTGGTAACTGAGGAGAAAAGGGACAGAAAGGTCTCATCATCATCCTGAGGCTGGGAGAAAAGAGGCACAACCTAGAGGATCTTATTCCCAACAGAAAGGCACTCCAAGGTCCCTTAGCTCACTCTTACGATCTGATAAGAAAACTTACTCTGCTGCTCACGTCCTGTACCCTTATCTTTGGCAGAAACATGTACAATCCCATTGGCATCAATGTCAAATGTAACTTCAATCTGAGGGACTCCGCGAGGGGCTGGGGGAATTCCAATCTAAAATAAATAAATACACAGAGTAAGCTCCTCTCACAAAGAGGTCCAGTGCTCTAGTTCCAAACCTATATAGTCTTTGGGGAACAAGTCCCTTGGTTCCAAGGAGGAACAAGCTATAGTTTCACTTAATTAAATGTACAAAAAAAGTTTATAAGTAAAGGTAGCAGTTCCATTGCTACCTGAAATACACAGGGCTCAAGCCAGTGAAGGTTGGGTACAGCAAATAATCATAATGGCTATACATACCTGGGGACACAATGAATAAGAGCAACCCCCTCCATCATTGTTCATCTCACCAGGAACCAATAAGCAATGCTAATTAGAAGCCAATAATACCAAATATCTCTTAAATCAATAACTAGGAATTTCTAACATCATTACAAACACTTCTGTCTCTTATATTTATGATACTCTTAAAGTTCCTAAGGCACAAGCAACGCTTTCAGGTAAAATTGAATTTGCATATATACTATGTTAAGGTAACAGACTATCTGTGTTTCAGCTGTTTATGGTAATATTAACAGGGGTCAGAATATCATTAAACATACAGTAAATAATAATGAAAGGCGTTTTTAAGATTCCCAATACCCACCAAAGTAAACTGTCCAAGGAGTTTGTTGTCTCCAGCCATCTCTCTCTCACCCTGACACACTTTAATCTCCACTTGAGTCTGACCATCAGCAGCTGTAGAAAACACCTAGGGAAAAAGAAACTTCCTGGATTGGCAGTCTAATAAAACTACTTCTCTTACACAAAGTATAAGCCAAAGAAAGAAATCGACACCCCAACACTGTAGAGTCCTAATGTACACTATTTTCAGAACAAAGGCTTGTATGTCTTTGCTGGGAACAGAAGTAGGATTAGCACAGCAAAAGGGCATGCAGTAGCTATTGTTTCTGCTAAGCAAATGCATTCCCATGCAGCACTGGCACAGAGGGCCTCGTGAAGAGATAAAAATGAGATGTTGAAATATGCTCATCTGGGAAATCACATTAGAGACAGGACATGTACAGGGTCTGGCACAAATAATACCCCCTTTTTATTACAAAGTCATAAGCATGTAATTCCATAGCATAATAATATATTCAAGCACACCATATAACATTTTAGGTGAAATGTTTAAATTAAAACTATAAATTATTACATCCACATTATTACCCTACCAATCACACTCAAGCAGGTGCTACTTCTGCTGGACCCTGTTGTTTTCTGCTCAGCCACAGGAAGTCACCACACACTTTTCTTCAGAATGATGTGTTGGCAATACACCACCGCACAAATACAGCAAATTTTTAATACAATTATCAAAACTGGGCAAGTCAGGAAATAATTCTTAATCCAAGTAATAAGAAACTAAGACCCAAGCCACTGTCCAAATAGCCTTGGTGTGGCAGTGCAAGACATCCATCATTCATCCACAACAGAAGCACATTCAGCAGTCTCAGGCCATTCTTTTTATTGCCTTTCAGAACAGAAGAGTACAGGGAATTTAGTCCCAAGTGATGAGGGTCCTTTTGGAAAATTAATCCTGTGCAGAGACTTAATGCCTTCCCTACAATCACTACTGCTGGCTGACAGGTAAAGAGAACAAAATAAAAGATAAGAGCCTTACCATCCACACTCCACTAGTTCAGACCGTGAAACAAAGACTGAAGTCTCCAGGAAAAGCTCACAAAAGTGGCTGTAATCACATCCCTCACACCTAGTAACTCTGTGGCATTAGGGAGGGGAGGTTCTTACCTGGCTTTTCTTGGTTGGAATAGTGGTGTTCCTGTTAATAAGTTTGGTAAATACACCTCCCAGAGTCTCAATACCCAGAGAAAGGGGAGTGACATCCAGGAGTAGCACATCTGTGACATCACCAGCCAACACACCTCCCTGAATGGCAGCTCCAATGGCCACAGCCTCATCAGGATTGACAGCTTTACTTGGGGCTCGGCCAAAGAGATCCTGCACAGTCTGCTGAACCTGAGCATCAAGAAAAAAAAGAACCTGTTACCCACTACTCAAAGCAATCAATTGCCCAAGGGGGGAGAGGACGTGTGTGTCCCAACACCCTAGCAAATCACAGGAAAGGGTGCTTCATATAGATCCACGAATTTTACCTGAATTACTAGTATTTCATAGTTGAGTTCTTGTTAATGATCCGAGTGTTATCATGCAGATAGCACTCATATTTTACTCACATGACATCTCACTCATAGCCTTTTTAAATTTGTGTTTGTTATTTGGTTTCCCATCAACACATTAAATTGGAAATACAGGCCCTGCCCTGGCTGGTATAGCTCAATGGATTGAGTGTGGGCCTGTGAACCAAAGGATCACTGGTTTGATTCCCAGTCAGGGCACATGCCTGGGTTGCGGGCCGGGTCCCTGGTAGGGGGTATGTGAGAGGCAACCACAAATTGATGTTTCTCTCCCTTTCTTTTTCCTTACCTACCCTCTCTCAAAAAAAATTGGAAATACAAGGTGCAAGGCATAGGAACTTAAAAATTGTACAGCCCAAGTCCTCTTCTACATACCAACATAAAAACCAACTTTAAAGAAGCAGTGGTTATACAATGACAACACTGATGCTAAACTGGGACATGTTCTTTCCTTTTTTCTTTTACTAATGCTAAAAAATCCCTGCAATACTTAAATACTACAGTGCCAGCCTGCAGACCAAAGGGTGGCCAGTTTAATTCCTAGGCAGGGCACATGCCTGGGGTTGTGGGCCAGGTCCCTGGTAGGGGTCATGCGAGAGGCAACCACACATTGATGTTTCTCTTTCTCTCCTTTCCCCTCTCTCTCAAAATAAAATCTTTAAAAAGAAAAAAAAAAATCCTATATAAGCTATAAAGAATGGCATCTTCAACAGTTTGGTGCTCAGTCATTAACTTTCCACACACCTGTCTTTTCAGAATGATGTGTTGATGAATAGAATGCATCATTGCACAAATCTTTGTTGAAGAGATACAGTTAGAAACCTCAAACACTATGCTACAAAAACACGTGTTCAAAATTGCCCCATAGAGGCTAGTTAGTACCAAGGTTTTGGGTTATCTGACCTCAAATGTTCATTCCTGAAAATTATGCAAGATTTAAGTTCAGGATTCTCCCTGCTACCAACCCAAAGACATTTTTGCCCTTCCTAATCTTTTTTCTTATAGCCTTGAATTAAAAAAAAAAAAAAAAAAGGTTTTAAAAAACTTTTTAGTTAGGGCACAAATCCATTCTCCTTTCAGGGTTACCATGGAAGAAAGGCCACATATTCATGTTCCTACACCTAAGCCATTTATCCCAAGAAAACATTATGTGCTGGCCTTCTCTGCTCTCCATTTTGAGAATTCCATGGGTCCATTCATACCTTGGGCATTCTAGTCATGCCACCAACAAGAATTACTTCTCCTATGTCACTCTTGCTGACTTCTGCATCTTGCATGGCTTTTTGGCATGGGGCGATGGTCCTCTTGATTAGCTCAAACACAATCCCCTCAAACTGAGCCCGAGTCACCTTCATATTCAAATGCTTAGGTCCAGAAGCATCCATTGTAAGATATGGCAAGTTGATGTCGGTCTGCAAAGGAAGCAGGGAGACCAGTAGTGGTGAAGTTTCTTTATTCAATTAAATACTGCAGTACAGAAAGACTCTGAATGCCACAGTGGTCACACCTACTTTAAAGGAACAGCCAACAAAGACAGTGACCCTTTAAGACTCAACCTCTTTATCTTTCCAAAGGTAAACACTACAGAATGTTATTAAACAATGAAAAAGAGAAGCAAGAAAAAGCCCTGTTCAGGAGATGAAGAAATGTTCTACCACTAATTATACAGAGTGGGGCAAACGCAGATTTACAATTTTGAGTACATAAAACAGAACTTATTCTTATATTAATAATCGTATTATTTTCAATGCTAACTGTAAACCTGCTTTTGCCCCACCTTATATAGAGACCCACATCTCTGTTTTTTTTTCCACCAAGTTCTAGCAACTACCATGGCCACAGTCACACCATGTAATATCCAGTATTTAATAAACCCCAAATCCTAACAAGGCCTGGAATATCTGGACTAACAAAACCCATCACTAAATATGCCATCACAAATGTCCCAGAGGTAGACCTCCAGGAACAGAACTACCTTGTGCCTCTCCTTCAACTTCGTATCAAAGCAAGGCCAGCAGGGCCTAAGAACTGAGGAAAGGAAATCCTTAACCATCTTTCTTCAGGTAAGGCACCCGAGACTACTAAATGCTTAACAACTAGCAGGAGTTGACACACCTTCTGTAGAAATAGTTCAACAACCCGAATCAGAAATAGAATTTAATCATCCAAACCAACATGATCTAATAGAATTTTCTGTGACAACAGCCAATGTTCTATAATCCGTGCTGCTTGAGTGGCCACTAGCCACATGTGGCCGAGCACCTGAAATACAGCTAATACAACCAAGGAAAAGAATTTTAAAATTTTATTTGAAGAGCCACATGTGGCTACTTTATTAGTAGTTCTATATGCTGTAAGTTAATGGCAATCTGAAAAACTCAAACCAGTTCATCACAAAGTACTGTCCTCCATCTTTCTCAAATCCAAGTCCTCTCACCATCTGGTGTTACAATACAGTGATTTCCCAAATCTACTCAGGTTGCCCTCTGCCACAGAACCCCTCCCTACTCCATTCAAAACTCCATTCCACCCTGGCCAAAGCACTTTCCATAAACCCAAATCTGTCCATGTCACTGTCCCCGCCTCCCCCTGCCCCAACAGTTTTCAGTGGTTTATACTCACACCCAGGACAGGTATCAAAGCACAAGTCTATAAAGCCTCTGGCTTCATATCCCAGACTTCCCCCTGCCCTTCTGTACTTCAGCTACACCAACCCTTTCTCTGGTCTTCACCCCAACACTTCACACTTGACCCCTTTTCCTGATTAACACATTTTTCAGAAGTTTTTATTATGTCCAACACCTGTCAACTACCAGGTTCCTCTATTATAAATGTATATCTAACTTTGCCATTTTACCACCTTAACAGCTTACATTTAGAGTACTTACTACTTTTTACATATTGTCCCAAGCATGTTACATATGTGTATTAATTTAATAATAGGAGGAAGTAGCATCCTCGATTTATAGGTAAGACAAAAATGGTAAGTAATTTATCCAAGGTCCCACCGCTACCAAGTGATGAAGTAAGACTTGAACCACAGCAGTCTAGTTATAGTCACTCTTAACCTCCCCCTTACAATTCTTCTGATTTGACATTTAATGTTACGTTCTAAATAATATCCACCTCCCACACCAAACTCCATGAGGGTGAGGTTTCTTGGAATTTCTCCTATAGATTTACAACCATACATACATGAACATTTATGTACAAGGGTGCTCAATATACTTTGCTATTATAGCAAAAAGGCTGGAAAACAATCCAAATGCTTATCAAAAGGATACAGCAAGTCTTTGAATGACATTGTTACAACATTGCTGAGATGTCACAGGAATTTAACTCTTGTTTACATCAATTAGCTTATGGTAAAATTGGTTTCCTTATACAGCATTTTGCTTAAAGTCGCAGAACCTACTGATGATAAGTGAGGACTTACTATACAGCCACACTATAACCAACCAACCTCTTCCTCTAGAAAGTGTCAGATCCCTGGGAGGAATTACAAGCTATTCTCTGGCAGTACCACAGTATTTCAACCCTAACCCTACCCATCACGTTGCAAAGTTTTCCATTCTATATGATAGGAGGAAAAAAAGCAAAACTATCAACATAATGGGTGACTTTATATGACTTGGCCATTCTTCATAGCTACTTAAAAAAAAAATATCCAGGTT
The DNA here is from genome assembly GCA_007922815.1 of Macrotus californicus. Taxonomy (NCBI): domain Eukaryota; kingdom Metazoa; phylum Chordata; class Mammalia; order Chiroptera; family Phyllostomidae; genus Macrotus; species Macrotus californicus. Next base: position 101,804 of record VMDR010000872.1, on the reverse strand, counting down.
TGATTGAAAATTAATACCCCTTCTTCCTTTCCTAGTTAGTAATCAACCTAACAACTAAAATAGTCACAGGCTCTGCTTCTCTGCTGCCACCCGAGAACCAGGAATTAAATCTCCTGCTTTCCATGTTGTTTCGCTTCTGACCCAGATCTAATGTGCTTTCTACAATTCTAAGTGATTAAAGCAAAGTGAAGCTTCACCTCTTGGAAATGAAGCAACATAGGCCTTAAAGCAGGGGTGTCAAACTCATTTTCATTGGGGGCCACATCAGCCTCGTGGTTGCCTTCAAAGGGCTGAAATAATTTTAGGACTGTATAAATCTAACTACTCCTTAACTGTTAAGGAGTTGAAATTACATTCAGCCCTCTGAAAGCAACTATGAGGCTGATGTGGCCCCTGGCAAAAATAAGTTTGATACCCCCGTCTTAAAGAGATGCTGAGCAAATCTGATGCCCAGAAGGAAAAACTTGTTCAGATGTATAAACCCCGGTCTTCAGCCAGGTTTCACAGCTCACTTTCTAGACTGATGACCCAAATAATTAAATTAAATGAGAGACAATTAGAGACTCATACAATGAGGTATCTTGAGTTAAGTTAAGATAGTAACAGTTCTGAGAGTCTCCTAGTATTTACAGGCTAGCAATTCTAATTTTGTACACTGAAAGTCTAGGTTTTAGCTCCAGTATAAAAATAACCTCTAACTTAGATGGGTAACAAATTTAGCTCATCCATTAAAAAACAAAAAACTCCTGCTCCTTTGCTCACGGGAAGGTTTTTACCACCACCAGAAAACTGTGAGGCAATTAGAATATGCTATTTAAGAAAGCTCAGGCTGAGAAGATCCATCAAGACTGCTCGGATTTGTCTATGTCTCACCTGCACAGATGAGGAGAGTTCACACTTAGCCTTTTCAGCAGCTTCCCGAACTCTCTGAAGTGCCATGTTGTCTTTGGTCAAATCAACTCCTGTCTACCAAGTGAGAACACACAATACTGGTATAAGTGAGGTGATGAACTGCTGAAACTGCAGTGATAAGCTGTTAGTACAAAAAGAGCCATACCTTTATTTAAAAGCATAAATTACTCATTACCTTTGAAACTCTATAGAGAAAAGAAAGTCTGTTCTAAAAAAAATAATCTGTGCCTGGAGTCAAAAGGCTGAACTGATCTTGGTTCTTTCAGCCGTAGGATTCCAGCTCAAAAACGGAGTTCCTAGAATTCCCTTTCCAATATTATATACATAGTCCATATCCTTTCAATCTGTTGTTTATTCCCAATCTGAAGGTACAATAACCAGAATGGATCAATATACTTGTGAAACTGAAATACAAGTATTTCAGTACTCTATTCGAGGCAAAAAAATTCACTGCTATGTTCAGGTCTGAACAAGAAAATTTTCACTATCCCGATGTCTGCATATTAACCACGTTGGTAACTAACCTCTCTTTTAAACTCCTTCACAATGTGTTGTAGCAAGGCCTGGTCAAAGTCTTCACCACCTAAGAAAGTGTCTCCATTGGTGGATTTCACCTCAAATACTCCTTTCTGAATTTCCAGGACAGAGATATCAAAAGTTCCACCACCTAAATCATATACAGCAATGCTAGAAAGAAAAAAGGTGGCCTTAAAAAACAAAGTAATGAAGTACTGACGCATGCTACAACATGGACAAACCTTGACAACATATCTGACCAGCACAGGATGGAACCTATGCCTCTATACATAAACTTGGCTATTTTCTCCAAAGTATAATTACTATGAAATTTAGTAATTAAGTGACATTAACACCTGGGTCCTAACAGCTACACGTAAAGTGTACATACAGTTGAAATAAATGCATTTAAAAGCAGAACTGACAGTAATCAAACACTCTTTTGGATAAATACCTGCCAACATACATACCAAAAGGGACGAGACTGGGATGGGGGTGTGGAATGACCTTATTAAACCAGTACTTAGGGGAAAAAAGTAAATAAACAAAGGAATGGTCTTGAAATAAATGAAAAACAGACTACACACCCTTGAAGAAGGTCAAGGTAGTACATTTTTAGTCTAAGTAGAAGGCTTAACCCCTAAGAAATCAAGATGACTTGGGATAAAAAGTCTTGGTGAAGTTTACAGACTTACACTTTGTCTTCCGATTTGTCTAGACCATAGGCCAGAGCAGCAGCTGTAGGTTCATTAATCACCCGAAGCACATTTAGTCCAGCTATCTGGCCAGCATCCTTAGTGGCCTAAAAAATAAAAATAAAAAAAGAGGCAATAAAGCATTTTCCACCTTTGTGTCCGAAGTACCAATAATTTCCTAAATAAAAATGCTGAGTGACTTACCTGTCTTTGAGAGTCATTGAAATAAGCTGGGACAGTGATCACAGCATTTTTTGCTGTATGTCCCAAGTAATTTTCTGGAAAAGAAGCAAGGAATGAATCCAATTGTGAGATTCTGTCAGATGAAATAGGTAAGAGAATTACTAATGTAGCCTAACACCTGTGTCATCCTCTTGGAGCCACAAATAGCACTCATCAGTTTTTCAGCTTGTGATCTAACATGAAGATACCTTATACGAAAACACTCCAAATAAAGACACTGGTTAAAAGCCAAGACCTCACCTCTACCACTTTACTGAAGGTTCACCAACTAGAATGACTTAAAGTGGCTACAAGTTTCTTCAAATAGGAAGTTCTAAGTTTTACTTAACAGAGACAGAAGTTTAAGATATAGTCTTTTGGCTTTAAATACACTACTGCCCTACTGGGACAATAAACAAGAAAGCCACCACTAGGGAAACTAGGGAGATACATTCAATCCGCAGGGAAAGTATGAAGAGTAACCAAGTTTTGCCACTCCTTGTTTTCTGAATAAAAGCCATCAGACTCATCCAAGAGACACTGGGATATGAAAGATAATGATGTCAGAGACAGTCCCCAGGTGTGAACTAGACCTTCTCACCTGCAGTTTCTTTCATCTTCATCAAAACAAATGCTCCAATCTGACTTGGAGAATAAAGCTTTCCATGAGCTTCAACCCAGGCATCCCCATTGGAGGCACGGACGATTTTAAAGGGAACATTTTTACTGTAAGACACAAAAAGTATATTTGAAAAAACATCTTAGTGCAATCTATCATGCAAGATTAGTATATACTATGAATGTCTACCCTCCATCCCAAGAGATCCACGGCCAATGAGAAATTCATTTAATGAAAACCTTTAGAAAGTAAACAATGTGTTAAAACATCCCGATGAAACCTGAATATTATTTACTTCCCACCAAACAAAAGATTTATGCAGCTGCTTTGTAAAATGATTAAAGTTACCACCACAGGACCCAGAAATTCCATTATTAGGTCTCTAGCCAAGACAAATGAAAACATGTCCTCACAAAAACCTGTACGCAGTGTTATTCATTATAGCTAAAAAATGAAAATCACCCAAATGTCCACTAACTGATAAATGGATAAACAAAATGTGGTATATATCCACACAATGGAACATTATTGGCTATAAAAAGTAATGAATTATCAATACATACAACAACACGAACAAACCTTGAAAAAATATCTGATCAGCACATGATGAAGCCTGCGCCACTAAATGCTTTATGAGTTTAACACCAATTTACACGGTTCAGGAATGACTAGCCCAATCTTCACAGACCTTGTCTATATACAGCAAAGACCTTACCTGTGGAGGCAGAGTGAATTTTTTTGTGAAAGGTATCCTTTTGGCAAGGGCAGGGCTTGCTCCCCAGGAATATGTAAAATTACTAAGGTAAGGTGTTCCAGGGATCCTGCTAAAAAGAGTCTTCTATGTGACCTTTGCAAATACCTATGCTTTTGCTATTACTCACATGTCTTTCTGGACTTCGGGGTCATCATATCGCCGGCCAATAAGACGCTTGGTGGCATAGAATGTGTTGTTTGGGTTGGTGACAGCCTGTCGCTTGGCTGGCATGCCAACAAGTCGCTCACCGTCTGCTGTAAAGGCCACAACTGAAGGGGTGGTTCTGGCACCTTCAGCATTCTCCAGCACCTAAAACACCCAGAACAAGACAGAGAAAATGAGGTTCCAGTCACCACCAGTGTTTTTGTATTAACCATTTAAGACAAAAACAGATGCCAAATCGCAAATACTCAAGAATAGTACTAAAGGGCACTATTCTTCTATTACAGATAACACATGTTTAAGTAACTTTAGTCCTTTACTTTGAACTTTTAACTAAAAAATACAAGGAAAAAAACCCCCCAGAATACATATAAATCAGATCTTCCAGTAATGTAGGGACAAGGCAATTTTTCTTTGCCAGACAATTAAATCTACTTCTCAATTTTTGGTAATGGCTGAAAGTTTCAAGAATATAAAAAAATTACCAAGAAGCAATTCAAGAATCCCAGGTGCTTTAAATCTTAAGAACAATCTAAAGGGAATAAGGACTCTTCTGGGAGAACAGCCTGTATCATAGCAACTTCCTGAGAACACACTTTACACAGAATGTGGCCCATGTGTTATGTGGAGCTCCATTTGCTTCTAGACTGTTCCTGCACCTCTAACCTTGGTTTAACTGACTTACAAAATTACAGGATTACAGAAGCAGTCTGTAATCCATCTGCAAGCCATCCCAATTGGGTCCTAATGACAGTTTAGTAGTCCAAGAGGATACAATTAGTCCAGGAGGACACACTTAAATCCTGGGCAGTCAAATCTTTTCAATTATCAGCACTATGCAATTAAGCACAAAGTTTCACCTCACAAGAGTCTTAAAAACTTAAAAGCAGCTCTAAAAATGTCCTGTATCTAAGTCAAATGACACAGAATTCAAAATTGGGTACTAGCTACTGTTATTTGATCCAGAGCTTCCAATTATGCATGCTCACCTTTGCTTGTTTACCTTCCATAACCGCCACACAGGAGTTGGTAGTACCCAAATCAATACCAACAACTGCTCCCTTGATTGCTTCTGATCTGTAAGACATTTAAAACAATGCTACAGTTACCGTCTTACTAGTGGTCTTCCAAATGACTACAGAAATATGTAAGAAAACATCTGGTACTGTGGGAACAGTGGCACATTACATAACCTGTAAATAAACATAGATGGGTCACTTATTCTGAGCAGAATCATTAATCACAAAGAGATCACTGCTGTGGGGTTTAATACTTATCTCTCAAAGAAAATGGAGTTACACTTACGCATAATCCCGCCTTGAAACAATTCTAAAAGCTTCATGACTAAGGCCATTCCAGCCATCCTAAAATTAGAAAGAAAGGTGCATCAGCCATTACTGTGTAAGAGATCTTTAGCTTGCTCCAATTATTCTTCTGAAGAACAAATGAAAAATTGAGACTTTCATTCTATTAAGTGGTTATCATGTATAAAGTACACTGAACTGATAAAATATTTTAAGTATAAAAGGCCTTGTGGTACTGAAACAGAAAACAAATGTAATAAAGTATGTTTTCCAAATAAGCCACATAAAAATAAGTAGATAAAATGAAGTAGATAGAAAATAGACTTGAATTACATTACAACATGATTTCTTAACCTTGGCATTATTGATTTTGAACCAAATATTTATTGGGGAGGGGGGATTGTGGAGACAAGGCGCCTGTTCTATGCACTGTAGAATGTTTAGCAGCAGCATCCTGGACCTCTACCACTAGAAGCCAGTAGTGTGGCTCCCCAAGGTACAACCACCAAAATTATCTCCAGGCGTTGTCAAATGTCCCCTAGGGAGACAAAACTGTTCCTGGTTGTGAATCACTGCATTACAAAAACTACCGAGAAACTCAATTTCATTGTCAGGAGCAGTGTACACCTAAGCCCTACGTGTGTACTTGTGTATTGTAGGCATTTTTTAAAACTTACTCAGAGACAGTTCCCCTGACCCTGCCAAACAACTGCTTTAAAGGAATAGAGTTAAAAAATCTTCTGCAGTCAGGTTAAAAAAAAATTTTTTTTTCAGGGGTGGCCTCCAACCAGGATCAAAGAAAGACCTTTGTTACAACTTAACCTCAGCCTACTCTCACGCCTCCCTTTAACCCCACGTGAAAGCAACGACACAATTCCAGTTTTCCAAAGATCTATGTTTTTAAACTTACACGGTAATGAGCACCATGGTTTTTTCCTAATCTGCTTACATTTTCTGAAATAACACAGAGCAATCTTACTCCAAAGACTGGGGAATTAACTACAAAAAAGTTTCTAAGCAAAAAATCGGAGTTTGACTTTCGATTAAGGTGCTCTTTTATTTCATCATAGCAATGAAGCCCTTGCACACTGTATTTTAAGAGAAGGGCCGTCCTCTCCGACTCGTAGGTGAAAGTATAAACTAGAATAGCGGTTTTCCCTCCCAACTAGAATTGGGTCCATCGCTCCCTAGGCCAAACTTGTCCATCAGCCACCGAACGTACTATCAAGGCCACTACCTACCACTTCGTGAAGTAAGACTACGTGCTGGCAAGGGGTGTGACTCAGCAAGACCCGAAACACGGAGGCAAAACCCTGAAATAGAACTTGAACTGGTGGCGCTGATTACAGAATGCCCATTATCTTCCTTCCCACCTGATCTCTCGCAAAAGATTCTGACCCCGAAGGACGCAGAGCCGGCCGCTCCAAGGTCCAACACCATGAGCCGTGAGCCCCTCGAGGAAGGCCCGGCAGCTTCTTACCTGGTGGCGGGCGACCGTGGGGCCCCGGGAGGCTGCAGCGCCGAGGAGACGGGATGCCGCGGCTCGACTGGCGTTTATCATGGCGGCTAGATGGTGAAAGTACGAGGTAGCAAACAGTCACTCCGACAGCCTTATTGCTGCGCTGCGCTGCGCGGCGCTGGAAACGCTTCTGGAAACCTCCAACCACGTGGGGTGGCGGGGGCGGGGGTTAGTCACTGGGGCCTGGAGGCCCGCTCTTCCGCTGAGGCGCTGCCTTCGTTGCCTGACCAAAGACTACCTGACCTTTGCTCCCGGAGTCAGAGCGTACGGCTAATACACTCCGCACTATGGTGGTTGAAAAAGTGTGTCCTTCCGTTCTGGCTGCGGCAGGTATGGACTCAGTGAGAGGCGAGGAGACTAAGAGAGGTAGAAAGGCAATATATTGGACAGCCCGGGTCCTCCGAGGCAGCAAAGCCTCAAGGTCACACGGGATAAATTGCGAAGCGATTACAGTCTCCTTGCGTTAGTTGCGTGAGAGGAAGGGCCTTTTGCGCCTGCGCAGCTAGTGCCCTTCTCTGTGCCTGAAGCAGTTGTGCCCAGGGAGTGGCGGAAAAACGGGGGTGGAGTCTAACTGCAGCACTCACTGGATGCCCCAGGGCGTGTGAGTTTGGGCCGAACGTAGCCGGGGACGAGCCCGGGCGCGTGCACACGCCTGGCGCGTGGACGTTTTCCCTGCTTCCCGTCTTTGGGGAGGGCGCCATCTTGTCCTGGGTCTTTGTTCCGGTGTTGTAAACCTTAGGCTCACAACCTCTGTTGCTTCTTCTCGTCCTTCGTTCGTTTTCTGGCTGCCTGTTGGTATTGCAGTAACTTGAAAGACCTTTGACGTTCATTCTGTGTTTTACCACAGGGTTCTCGGGTTCAAGCTACTATAGCAGCCTTTGGCTCACACAGTGCATTGGGTTGCATTAGTCTAATGACCGTGCAAACCCTCAAGAGAAAAAATCTTGGGCTCAGGTTTTTCCACTCGTGATTGCGCTGGTCCTCACCGAAGCCCCTCAGGCCCATTTCAAATCTTGTGCTGGTTGCTACGGACAGAGGCTCTGGGTTCTGTAACAAGATGGCAGTGGCGACAGCGCTGTGACCAGTTTCAGATTTTTAAGGAAAAAAAAATCACTGATTCAACAAATATGTACTAGAGTGCCCACCATGTGTCAGACACCGTTGCATGTAGTGAGAATACAGTGAAAACAAAAACGTGAATTCACTGATCACAGATTGAGCTTGCTTTTGCAAATGAAGCAAGTTGCCCTTCAAACTTTTAAAGTCCCATTTCAAAAGAGAAAGATTCTCCTCTATTAAGTGATAACTGGGTGAGGAATTGTGAAGGAAAGTTGGGGAAGAAAAGATAACAGTTTACATTGTGAGGGGGATGGAAGTGAAAGTAAGAAACAAAAACATGGTTATAGATTATACAGATTTTTAAAAAATATTTTATTTATTTATTTTTAGAAAGAGGGTAAGGGAGAGAGAAAGAGAGGGAGAGAAACATCAGTGTGTGGTTGCCTCTGCACATCCCCCCATTGGGGACCTGGCCAGCAACCCAGGCTTGTGTCCTGACTGGGAATTGAACCAGCAACCCTTTGGTTTGCAGGCCCATGCTCAATCCACTGAGCTATGCCAGCCAGGGCGATTATACAGATTTTTTAAAAAGCCTCCTCCCCCTTAAGTGTCAGCTCTTATTATTTATCCTCTCTAGTCTATTTAACATTCGTTTATGTTTTTTAAAATTCCCTCAGAAGTAGACTTTGCTGAGGTCATCAAAGTTACAGGCTAATGACTCCTGTTTGTAGAGATCAATATTCTAAAACAATAATAATGATGCGAAAGAACATGGGCATGACAAAGAAATAGTAAATATTGAAGCAACATAGAAATGGAAAACTTTGCATCCTTGTGTTGTATATGACAAGGAGGGAGGAGGGCAAGTGGAATAACTGGAGTAATTGCATTCTCATCTCAAATGGTTCCTTCTCCTCTCAAATCGTTCTCTTAAAAGTTTGCTTTTTTTTCCCTCCTTCTTGGTGCATACATTCAAAAGCCACAAAGTGTTCGTTAAAGGAATCAAGGAGTCAGATAGTGTTAGCTAAAGGATGTCTGAGGCCACGATTCTGCGGGTACGACGAGCTCCTGGTGGTTTCCCCAAGAGCCTGGCAAATTCTCGACATGACCACAAGGGGGATGTGGTAGCTCTAGATATTGAAAGCAGGAGCCTGAGAATAGGGCTGTATTGCGTTTGCCAGTTTGAAGGACAGGCTTCTGGACTGCTTTGCAAATTAATCTGGCCTACAGCCTAAAGGCTTGAAGACATGAGCCTGCGTCTAAAAAGAAATAGGGTGCAAATGAATAGGAATGGATGGTTAGATCCACAGCCAGCTGGTATAATTCTTAGCCGTAGAGCACAGTACTGTATTTCATTTCTCTGTTGTCATCTCTGTGTCACACTGCAAAGTGAAAGGAGCTGCTACATGATTTGCATGTGGGTAAATGTTTACCAGACAGAACAGGTGGCTGTCTAATACCTGTGCATACCATATTTTAAATTGTATTCTAACTGCCATGATATTTTAGCATATTTGAAGGTAGGAAACTAGTTTTAGTGTTTAAGTAACTCTCAGCCATTAATAGGAATTGTCATTAGATAGTAATCACTAATAGTTGTTAAATGTTTGGTTAAGTGACACATACTGTCTTAAATTGATTAGCTAATGGAATGCTTGCAACGATAGTCTTAAGTAAATACTATTGGTATTCCCATTTTACAGATGTAGAAACTGAGGCTTAGAGTTGTTATATAGGTCACATAATAGTATGTTATAAGGTCACATAGTAGAATGATAAAGCCAGAATTTGAAGCCAGACTGTATGACTTCAGAACCTATAGTGCTAACCATTAGGCTCTGCTGCCTCATAACCAAACTGGGTCTGATCTTTGACCTCCACATATACAGAAGATACATTTTATAATACCCACCTAATCCATTATTAACAGTTACTTTAGGCATTGGGTAAAAATACTAGAAATACTTTTTAAAAATTTTGTGTAGTTTAGGTTCCAGGACAACTATAAAGAAAGCTCAATCTGTAATATAACTCATAGGATAAAGTTAATATTTTTAAAGCAAAATCTCTTTAAACTGGTGACTCAGATGGCGTTTTATTCAGTCTTGCCAAAGATGAATATCCTGATGTGGCACCTTCCATCTTTATGAAATAAAAATGTGGCATATTGCAGGGATGTGTCACTTTTGAGCTCCTTGGAATTTTTCATGTATCTGTAGCAGATTTCAGGAAACAGTTCTCACTATTCCATTTTGGCTTTAGCTACACTATATTCGAGTGCATTACATGGTGTCACTCAATTGAAGTCTGTTGAAACATGGGGAGTGTTATGTTAGGTGATGTTTCTGTCCCCAGTGGTAGTGACAGTTAACAGGTTTCGTTGAATGCCTGGTAACCTCTCAACCTGCCCTCCTTCTGATAGGAGAAAAAAGAAATAGAGGGTGGCCCTGAAAGAAAGTGAGGCAGCAATAAATCAAAATAAAATGACTTTCATTAGATAGAACATTTACATCCCAGTAATAATGCAGTCACATTGCGCAGGGTAAAGATCAGTCAATCTTACTCTGGATTTTCATTCACGTTTGGGAAACAGGTGGCTATTGGTTATGTCAAGGACCTATAAATGAAGTCCCTATTAGGGATGGGGGTAGGGCTGACAAAAGCAGAGTTTTTCTCTTTATGAATATCCATTTAATAGTTAATTCTTAAGGATATAGGAGCCTTTTCTGAATGTTTTAGTTTAAAAGGCCAGAATTTTAATTTATTCTTGATCAGCATGGTATAGTAAAAGGAACCCTGAACTAGGAGTTGAGTCCAACTTTGGGTTATAGAAACACAGAAAGTACCTTAGATCACTTAAGAGTCTAATCTTTTATTGAATAAATGAGGAGCAGAGAGAATATGTGATTTGTTCATGGTCACACAGACAGTGCTAGCTTCTGCTCCACAGCCTTCTTTTTTACTTGGCATGCTCTTAAGAAATCACCCACATGATTTCATATGAAATGTTTAATCAGGACCTTTTTAAAATGCTTACAGAAAACTCTGGCCAATATGCTCCACTCCCGTCTTCCTACCTTATTCTCACTCCTTAAGATACATGATTAGTGAAATTGTGTCAGCTATCTTTTCAGTTCACGTGGATTACATGCTCTCTCTATGTGAAGGACTATTGGTTTCTAAGATTCCATACTCCTGCTCCTTAAACATCAGGAGAGGAAGTGTGCAGGTTTCTTTAGGTGATGAGGATTTAAATGAAAGCTAGTTAGGGAAGTACAGGCATTGTCGTAATACCTTTAGAGCCAGAGTTCTGGAAGAACAAGGAGGGTGGCTTCTCCTTGGTCAGGCCCCAGAAGGATCTGCTTATAGCTGCCAGTTAAGTGGGATTCTGATGTTCCCATCTGCACTGACTCTACCCCTTGCATAGTCCATCTTGTTTGTGCCTGCTTCTCTAATTCCTCTATTGCAGTGTTTCTCAAACTCCAGTAGTATCAGACTGGGAAGCTCTTTAAAGTGTCCCACTCCTAGAGATTCAAATTCTGTAGACATACATGAGTCAGGGAATCTGTATGTTTAACAACTTCCACAGGGGATTCTGATGGGGGTAGGGTGGGGATCAGGACCATACCTTACAAATAAACACCTCAAGCACAATGGTGTCTTCTGGTCTCCAAACTTTTTCATTATATATCCCTATTTAAAAAATATTTGAGCACAAACTTCCATTATGTGTATATTTATTGTTTTTTAAAAGATTTTATTTATGTTCAGGGAGAGTGGAAGGGAGGGAGAAAAAGAGGAACTTCGATGTGAGAGAGAAACATCAGTTGGCTGCCTCTCACATGCCCCCAACCAGGGACCTGACCCACAACCCAGGCATGTCCCCTTCCTGGGAATTAAATCAGCAACCCTTTGGTTCACAGGCCAGCGCTCAAAACACTGAGCCACCCAGCCAGGGCATATGTGTATATTTATGTATTTATAAACTATATATAGTTGACCCTTGAACAACTTGAGGATTAGGGTGCTGACGACCCCCCACCCCTGGCAGTCAATAACCTCTAATAGCCTGTTACTGACTGGAAGACTTACCAATAACGTAAACAGTCTGCTAACTCTTATTTTGTATGTTATATATATTCTATAGTGTATTCTTACAACAAAGTAAGGTAGAGAAAAGAAAATGTTATTAAGAAAATCATAAGGAAGAGAAAATATGCTTATAGTATTTATTGAAAAGAAACCATGTATAGGTGGACCCACACAGTTCAAACCTGTGTTTTTCAAGGGTCAACTGTGTATGTATGTAGTACTATTATTAAACATATATGAAATTAGAAAATAAAAATGTAAAAGATAAAAATAAATATAAATATATTGGAATGCTTGCTTCCTTCCTATACCTCAGTGTATCCCTTGGGCTTCTTGCATCTCCCTTGTTACTGTTCTGTGTGGCTTAAATTACACCATCCCTACAGAGAGCCTTTATTGGGTAGAATAAAGGCATAGGAAAGTGACAAGTTGTCTCAAGGATCAGCTTATAGGCCTTTGGTTTAAGTGCCAACTTCTTGTTTTATTCAGCTAGCAGTTGGGACGGGTGTGGTGACTGTGTGTGTCTGTGTTACCTGGTATGAAGCAAGCAATTTACGTGGAAGGAACCCTTGACCCTTTCAGAGGAAAGGGGGGGATCTGTGAGCATGACAGCTGCCTATGGGTCTTATGAACACATGTCTTCCATCATAGAATTATGAACTGTTTCTGAGCATGCAAAAGTGCAAAGGTGGCTTCACAGAGGCTGTGAATGAGGCTGTGTGTGCTCTGGCAGCTTTGCATGGCTTCCCAGAAGGAAGTCGGCTCTGCCCCAAGCAGCTGTGCCAGGATATGTATATGTATGTATGTATAGTGCTTGCTCACTTCTCTCTCATTTCATTTTTAGCATGACTCCCTGGCCTGAGCTGGGTGTTCGCTCTAGGATTAAAGGCAGCCAACAGAACACCAGTACTGAGAACCCTGGAGTACAGCACCTGTATATGAGTGGCCAAGTGTCTGCAGGTAGCTTAATGAGAAGTAGGAACTGAGTCTCTGAACCCAAACGCAGTTCTTCCCTGTGCAGGTACTCTGCCCTTGGATATACTCCCAGTGACCAAAGAGGCTTCAATTTTCCTGATGCATAAAGTGTTGTTCTATTTTGTGAGTAGGATATCATTTTCATCAGTTAGAACAACCACATTGGGACAAGTAGTCATAGGGTATTATCAGAGCTGAAGATCAGAACTGGACAAATCCCAGACACATTTCAGAAATCAAGTGACTTAATAATTAGTTATTAAAGTTGGAAGTGGGTTCCCCGCATTCCTTTCTCCAAGTAATTTTCCTACCCCTACTTAGCAGTTAGTAGCCACGTACATGTGTCTATTTCCTGATTGACAGGGATATTTGAAAAGAAGTTACTTAGAATTTTATTATTTTCCACTAAGCTTTATACTATTGAAAATCTCTAGGCTGAAAACATTTTTTCTGTCACTTTGCCTTTTTCCAGTTGGCATGTGTGCTTACCATTTTTGTGTTCTGCTTTTTATGCTTAGCATTATCTTGTCTAAAGATATCTGCCTGTCAACTGGTCCCATATACTTGTCATTTTTAATGGCTGTCTATATAATCTCATTCTTTCTTGAGATTCATAAGTTTATTCTACTGAACCTTCTGTGCTTCTACTTTTTTTTTGCAGGGTACGGGGAGAGATTTGCTGCATTCTAAAATATCTCTGAAAACAAGCGGTATTTCAGAACGTAAACCAGCATTTCCTTTTCTTCACTTTGAGGATACATGAAGGAAGCCATTGGGCACATCAAGGTATTGAATTTTTTCTTCATGTCTGTGGGTCTGTCTGGGCTACTTGAGGAGAAATCTCAGCAAGAGGTCTCAGACACCAAAGTGAGGGAAAAAATAAATTGACAGAGTGCTTGATATTTCCAAAGAGTCACTTGGGTTTTGCTATTACTGCCGCGTTCAAAATGTAGACACAGTTCAGTGTTATCATTAAAGTGACTTTCACTGTTAGCCACTGTAAGATATAGCGGTGAGCTACAGCCGGTTCATCATTTGGGTTGTAATGCTTAGCTAAAGCTATTTTTCTATTTTTCTCTAAAGGGTCAGTTATTTCTTTTGTTTTTCTCCAAAACTTCAGCTTTAGCAAGAAGGTGCCATAAATTCTGTGACATAGCTACCTCCTTATCTGTCTTGGGTGTTATAGACTGCATGTATAAGACAATTCATGTACCTCTGCATAATGAGTTGAGTTTTATAAATCATAAATCTGTACTTAACATGCAGATGGTGTTGGGTGGCGGGTTTAGAAAAACTGATGTAGTTTCCAAGTTCATGACTGTAGTAAATCATGCTAAGGTAGCCCAGAATCATGCTGTCCTCTGAGGCAGATCAATTCAAGGTGGTTATTAAACACAAAAATGTGAGTCTCAATGATTATTTTTCAAAATCAAATGCACTTTTTATTTGAAGAGTCATACCAAATTACCTTTCTCTTTTTAGTTGAAATCAGTTTTCTAGGACCCTCTCTTTACCCTCAAAGAATCTATCAATAATAATATTTTTTCTTCCCCAATTCCTGAATTCTATCAGAAACCCATCACAAAACACATAACCTACACACATATGCAATTCAGACTTTAATGTGGTGAAAATGAGACTCAGAAGTTTCAGTAAATCTTGAGGCACATTATTAGGAAAAAACTCTTTGAAAGTTTTGGGGGGTATTTTCTTTTTGTGCTATTATTTTACATGAAGTTACCATGGATAATAGGCAAGCATAGCCCTCTTTCACACTGTCTGTGTCTTTGGAGCCAAAGATGGAGGAAGACCTGAAGAGAAGTGATTCCCCGGGGCAAAAAGCTGTGCAGTATGATGTGCCTCTTTAAGTTCCCAGGCTTTATCCAGACTACTGGAATATGACATTAACCTGAATTGTTTTCCCTGAGTGTTGCCCATCTGGTAGATGAAGACGGCTGTGAGGTTTGATATTATTCAAGAAGGAAAACATGTAAGTGCTTTTGGTGAGGTCTTCAAAGAGAAAAACAGGAAAAGGAAGTTTTGCCTGAGGCTGTTAGGTACTGTAAGGGTAGTTAAGTGTCTGTGTCCCTTTGTGTAGTCTCCAGCAGAGGGCCATGTGATGTCACAGATGACCTGTTGACTTCTCTTGGGTTTACCACAGAATTCCTTTTGGTGTGTATGTGTGAACAGCCACCCCTGCTGTGTTTATCATGATCATAGGGGCCGGTTCCAGATAGATCTTTCTCACTGAGTGCAGTCGACTGTTGGTGAGATAATCCCTATTAACCCTGTAAATCCCAACTCTGAGGCTTAGAAATAGGTCCTAACCTATGAGTGAATTTGTGATATCACTTATGTGACCTTTGTAATTTTTTTATTTTTTATTTTATTTACTTATTTTGTCAATTACAGTTGATATTCAATATTATTTTATATTAGTTTCAGGTGTACAGCATAGTGGTTAGACATTTACATAATTTATGAAGTGATCCCCCAATGAGTCTAGTACCCACCTGGCACCAGACATACTTATTACAATACTATTGACTCTGTTCCCTCTACTGTACTTTACATCCCCGTGACTCTTTTGTAAGTACCAATTTGTACTTCTTCATACTTTGACCTTTTTCATCCAGTCCCCTTCCCCACTCCCATCTGGCAACCATCAGTTTTTTCTCTGTAGCTATGAGTCTTTCTGTTTTGTTTGTTCATTTCAAGCTTTTTTAATTTATTGATTTGAGAGATGAAGAGAAAGAGAGAGAGACAGACAGGTACCTATTTTGTTGTTCTACCCACCCATGCATTAATTGGTTGCTTCTTGCATGTGCCCTGATCAGAGATTGAATCCACAACCTTGATATATCAGGACGATGCTCTAACCAATTGAGCTACCCAGCCAAAGCTATATTGTTCTTTATTTTATTTTTAAAAATATTTTATTCATTTATTTTTTAGAGAGATGGGAAAGGAGGGAGAAAGAGAGGGAGAGAAACACTGATGTGCGACAGAAACATTAATCCGTTACCTCTTGTACACCCCCAACTAGGGACCTGGCCCACAGCCTAAGCATGTGCCCAGACCAGAAATTCAACCAGTGACCTTTTTGTTTGCAGGACGACATCCAACCCAATGAGCTACACCAATCAGGGCTATACTGTTACTTAAATTCCACATATAAATGAAATCATATGGTATTTATCTTTCTCTGTCTGATTTATTTCACTTAGCATAATACTCTTCAGGCCCATCCATGTTGTTGCAAATGGTAATATTTCATTCTTTTTTATGGTTGAGTAATATTTCATTGTAGATACGTACCACTACTTTTTTATCCACTAATCTATTGATCAGCACTTGGGTTGCTTCCATACATTGGCTATTGTAAATAATGCTGTAATGAACATATATGCATAGGGGTGCATATATCTTTTTGAATTAGTATTTTGGATTTCTTCACATACATATCCAGAAGCGCTATTCTATTTTTAGTTTTTTGAGGAACCCCCATACTGTTTTCCATAGTGGCTGCACCAATTTGCAATCTCACCAGCAATGCACAGTTTTCCCTTTTCTCCATATCTTTGCCAGCACTTGTTGTTTGTTGATGAGCTTTGTAATTTAATTAATCTTGTGAAAATACTGGGCAGCTCATTCCTCCAACTTCCTTTTCATCCCTTCTCCCCCTCCTCCACTGTAAACTCACTGTTTCTTTATGCCTCCATGCCTTGTGTATACCTTTCCACGACCTGAAATGCTCTCCTCTTTCTTATCCAAATGTTGAGCTCCTGCTCATCCTGTAAAACTCATTTAATTCGCACCTTCTCTGTAAAGCCTTCTCTGGTTCTTGAGGCAGAGCTTGTCACTACTTGATCCTCTGTGCTTCTAGAACATTTGTCCTCAGTTGTGCTATGACACACATGAGGTAGTTTAATTATTTGTCAGCATGTCCATCCCTTCCACTAAATTGTGAGCATCTCAAAGACAAGAACAGCTTTATCAATCTAGGTGTTGCTAGTACCCATCCTATTTGACACATAGAAACTCAGTGACTAAATCTCATCCCTTTTTCCCTACTATTATCCTATATACCCAAGCACTAACCTTGGGAGAGAACAAAGCTTTTTAAAGTTGCATTTCATCATCATTTATGGGTGCTAAGACCAACTATAACATATAAAACATTTACTTAAGTCCCCTACAGGGATGCCTGAGGGGAGAGAGTGACAGAGGCAAGAGAAACATCCTACATTCTCCATGTGTGCTGGGATTTTCTGTAGACTCTGGGCAGACCAAGTCTCCTGTTCTTTATTTCTGCATAATATCTTTAGGACTTTTATGTCTTTTTCTTCTCATTGCAGTAATTCTAGTCCAGGTGTCATCCTTTCACGCTTGAACTATAGCAATTAGAGCAGGTATGACTCTCAGTTTATAGATTCAGGTACCTGGGAAGTTTCATATTTATTTACAACCTTAAATAAAGGTAAACTCTAATTATATGCTTCTATCCCATCTGACTGGTGGGAAATTTTAACATCTTTAGGCTTGAATTCTGGTTCCCGGATCTTATATTATGCCAGGAGATTAGAGGGGGCTTTGAATTGCTGCTTATTGCTGAGATACCTGCTGTTTCATCATTTGCACCATCCCCTCCAGTCCAGGTTCTGCCTATTCTTCCTCCTTGACCCTTTGGTGAGGCTGTGAGTCCTGTGGTCTAGGGTCCTGTCTCCTATTTGCATCATATAGCCAGCCTTCTCTAGGGTTGTGTTCCCTTCTCAGATGCTGCCAGGGAGCAAGACCTGGTTGAGGTCCTACAAATCATCTTATCTACAACCCAGCTGAATCTCTAGTCCGCTTGGAGCACTTCCCTGCATCTTGCAGCTCTGAGGCCTGTCCTCAAGCTCCAGCTTCTATTGTACTCTTCTACAGCAGTCTTGATGGTATTTTTAAATCTCAAACCTCTATCACTGTAATGAAAACTTCTATTTCCTTTTCCTTAAATTTCCATGGGAGGTTAAGGTAAATATCTCTAATCTAGTTCTTTCAGAAAAAGAGAGAGAGAGAGGAACAATTTAAAAATTATCAAATCCTGCCATATGTTGATCTCCTAACTGGCTTCCTTGCCTTTCCCGCCCCCCTCCCCCTTCTTCATTCAAATTATTTTGCACATTTCAATCAGCATAGCTATTCTAGAATTCCTGCCTAGAAACCTTCAGTGGCTTCTCACTGTCTTCATAATAAAATCAGAGCTCCAAGTGCCTCTGTCTACCATTGGGACTATTCATCATTTTCTTTACCTTTCAAATCTGATTTCCTGTTACTCCTTCTTTTGTCAGAAGCCCCTGGTCAGATCTGGTTCCTCTTCCCCTATTCCTCATTGCTTTCCCTCCTCACCACACCTGACTCCAATGTGACTCCCAGATCAAATGCCAGCTCCTTCAGAAAGCTTGGGGTTAATCTATTCCACAACAAACTAGCCAGGAATGTCCAACCTGTGGCCCATGGGCTGCATGTAGCCCAGGATAGCTATGAATGCAGCCCAACACAAAATCGTACATTTACTTAAAACATATATGAGATTTTTTTTGTGATTACATGTCGCATTGTTTTTAATGTGTGGCCCAAGACAACTTTTCTTCCAGTGGTGCAGAGATGCCAAAAGGTTGCACACCCTTGATAGTCCTTCCTAAAGCCTAGCTCTTGGCTGTTCTGCCTATGGAGTAGCCTTCTCTCTGTCCCACTCCTTCACTAAAAAACTCACTTTCACTTTAAACTCTGAAAAAAAAAAAAGCCTAGCTCTTTTGTGTACATCCATTTGGTATCTGAGGTTATGCTTTACCTTTGGTGCATGTTTCTACCTTCCTCATCTAGATTTGTGAGCCGCTCACCTGCAGAGACCTTCACATTTTTGTTTCTTGAGCCACCACAGGGGTCTTCATAGTGTGGAGTGCTTATTAGTAAATACTGTTTAATGACAATCACATGGACATGGGACCCTTTGTGAGCACATCCAGCTCTGCCGTACAGTGATAAGCAGGAAAATGAAGGGGAAAGGGGTCCAGGTTTCATTCCTGACATAAAAACCATGAGTGTTATATTGGTTTGTACCACCCAGGAGTAGCCTCCTTGTCCTGCCTCTAGCATGAGAAGAAGCATTTGACCTAACAGTGATAAACAAATTCTACTGCCAGAGTAAATGAGCCAGCGCTTCGCTGGGTGGTGGACATTCTGATATTGCTGTCCTTTGGCTTCTTCACTGGCTGCCTTGCCTTGCCTGGACCTTCACAGTAGGTTTCTCTATCATGAATGCAAACTAGCCAAGCCCTCTTAAATGAACCAACCTTTCTGACATCTGCTCAGAGTAGTTTTCCTCCCACCAAGCTATGGTTGCCATCTGTATCAGCTTGGCCAATCCTATGAGGGTGTCTTCACATAAATAAGCAGGCTGATTAGTCAGAAAGCTCCAACTCATTATCTGGGGATGGAGAAATGGAACCAAGAGCCCTCCTGCCTCAGGCCTTGGGGCTCCATAGGTACTTCACTTGCTCCCTTACACCAGCCTCCTGTGACCCATGCCAAGCCCTATATCTGGCCTCTATTCATGTTGATCCAGTTAAAGGAAACAGGCAGAGAGGATTCCAGTATCATCTGGAAAGTTGGACTGAGACCTTTAAGTTTCTTTTGTCCCCTGAATCTTTGATCCTATATTTTTTGCTTGCTTTATTCTTAATCAACATTTAAAATTCCCTAGCATCTTGTTGAGCCCTTTAGCCTCCTCAGCTTGGCCCCTTTTCTGCTTAATGCTTAGATTCATTCCAGCCACACAGGCCTTCTTTCAGTCCCTTGAATGTGTTGCTTCTGCCTTCCCATATGCCCTTTCTTCTCCCTAGATCACTGTACTCCCCACCAGCCATTTGTTTAACCCTGTTCCAGGTCCCAATTTAAATGTCACTTGGGTTAGGCAAGCTTCTCTAAGCCCCAGACTAGATTAGATTCTGAATGCCTAGACCAGCCCTGCACAATATCTTCCACAGCACTTTGTGCATTTATATTCATCAAACTACTTTTTAGTAAAATTGTTTTTGTTTATCTTTCCAGTATTTTGAAAGCTCCACATGTGCAGGGACTCTGTCTGTTCTGTTCAAAATTTTATTGCCAGAACCTAGTCCTATGCCTGACACCTAGTAGCTGTCCAGTTCTGCTTCCCCTGTCAATCATGCATTTCCCCTACTGTTCATTCATGCATGAGTTTACTACTGCTTTTCTGTTTAATTTACACATTTATGCCTGTCTTTTTAATGTTAACTGTCTTAAGCAGTACTTTACTGGAGGGCAGAGAATCTATGTGTATAATTTTCTTTGTATAGTGCTTTGTATGTGGATGTATCTTTTTAGGAGGTGAAATTGAGAAGATGGTGGTGTTACCAAGGAGGAGACTCTGAAACTCTGCGGGGCAGACTTCTAACTCCCTGTGTTGTCCCTGAGGATGCGCAGGGTATAGGCCAGGACTATGACAGCACAGGAGGTTTTAGGACATTGTTAAAAGTAACTTTGCTCAGAACTGTGGTGCGCACTTGTGGGGTAACAGAAGGAGGGAATAGGATACTTCAGGAAATTCAGAAGAAAGGGGAGAAGTGGGCAGAGCTTGAATCCAAAGGCCCCATTTTCCAAAAGGACATTAGGGTGCTGTTACATGAAGGAGAACTATTAGTTCTGACAACAGCTCTACTTGTTATGACCCCTTTGTTGGTGTTTTTATTACTTTTTAAAATAAAGATTGAGGAATAACTTTTATAATTATAACTGGAACAGTGACAAGCAGGACTCATGGGGTATAATCATAAAAGAAACTGTTTTGGGCTCCCACCGTTCCTTACACCTGCTCAGTAGAGATGGTCCTAACTCTGTTCCTAAGCAAACATTCTTCTTGCAGGTATTAGGAAGCCCTGTAGTCACTTTTCAAGGTTAAACATGATCTCAGTTAGGTACATAACATATTTATTCCAGGTATTATCAAGGTTTCCAGTTTTTTTTAAGGTTAAGCTATTTGTCCTTCCCCATCTACGTCTTGCTGCAAGTGAAAAGAGGGATACAGTCCTTCTTTCTTTTTTTTCTCAAGTTTCTGACTCTTCCAGGGTTAGAGCAAGGAAGTAAGAGGTGGCAGGAAATATTTTCCTTGCCTCGTGGTGCTGAAGCTGGCTTTGTGCTCTCCAGGAGTGGCCAGTGTTTAAATTTGGTTTTCTCCTCGGGCACTTTTGTGGGTTCTTTAGAGATCTGCACTACCCTACACACACACACACACACACACACACACACACACACACACACACACACACACATCTGACCTGTATGTGTCACCTGCTTTCTTCCTCTATAGCCCCTCATAATTCAACAGTTCACTTTCAGGTTCTCCATGAGAAACAGGTTCTTTGCTCATACCGGCTGTGAGACTATGGGCAGATTCTAGCATTGCAAAGCAGCTGCTGGCCTATGCAGTGACCCCTACATTTCTTGGGCTGGAGTCAGAAACTAGTCCAGCCTTCCCCTCCAACTGCAGGAGGCATATATTGAGCTCTCCGAGGGGCTCCCTCAAAACCCTTCTCATTAGGCTTGTGATGAAATGCAGGTTCCCCCTTCTTTGGAGGCAGGTACTCATCGCATACCAACACTTCTCACCAAGTAAGTCCTTTCCAAAAACTTTCTCTTAATGTTCACCATCTTCTTTTTTCCTTTGATATGGGTGAAGGTTTTAGAGTTTTATAATTATTTTTCAACAGGTTTCTATGAAAATTTACATCTTTGCTGGCACCTCACTTTTGTATGACATGGATACTACATAGTGGAGCCTGTCAACTTCCAAATAAAACCATGTAGTTACTGTAGTTACTGATTTTAGAACCAAGTAATTAATTTCTGGGATAAGAGTAGGCAATATCGTTTTCTCTGTCTCTCTTCTGTTGAGAACCTTAATAGTCCTCATCTATAAAATGGACCCCCATCCTTTCTTTGTCTCAGTAAGTATGGAGAAATAAGAAATTGTGAGCACAAAGTGACTCTGGATGGACTATAGGCCCTGGGGAATAGTTAAATAATGTGCAGAGGATTCATTTTTTTCATTAAGAAGGGAAGCAGAGATGCAGGGCTTAATGGAAAGAAGAAAAGAAAATGCCCAGTTCATCAGTATTTTTTTAAACCCCATCCTAAACCTCCCACCCCTGCCTTGGTTTGGAGCTGTTTTCTTGTTATATGCAGGTCCCTGCTATAGCCCCAAAGTCATGCTTGTTGAGAGCAGAACCAGCTCCTATTCAATCAATAATCCTTGGCTCTATGCTTTCCAGCTGTATTTGTGTCTTCATCTGTGGGTTTAAGGTAGGAGGGGGTAGATGTCATCACTTTTGATAAAATGGCTGAATATCTTTATCATGATCAAAAGACATCTCCCGTCTCCTGGTTCAGAGCCAGAGCCTGCGTTGTAAGGAATTCAAAGGCTGCAGCCCAGAGCTGCTGTCAAGCCAGCAGGTGGAGTAGCAGTCCTTCTCTGTACCTCTGGGCCCACCTGGGCTGGGATGCTGGGTGATGCTGGGCCCAGCCTGTGGCCAGAAGGGACAAGGAAATGAATACAAATGATTGCACATAACTGTTGTCCTGTCTGCGGAGGAGTTTGGTAAAATATGATCCTGGGAAAGTTGTTTTCATGTGCCTCCCTGGAATTACTGCAGAAGCAGTTGTGAGGAGTGAGTGCATGTATGCCTGCGATGACTGCAGGGCCCAGGGGAAAGAAGACACAGAGATGACGGAATCAAGTCCTGGGCAGTGGGGGATACGTCATGATCCCCTCACCCCTGAAAAACCTTGGAGAAGACACGGAAACGCAACCAGTCTCTCTTAATGGGAAAGGGAGCTCTGAAGAGGAAAGTTTGGACAATGAAGCTGAGTTACTGTTTGCCTGACTTACTCTTGTCTGTTTGAATTGCAGGCACTGGAGTTTTTGTTAACAAAATCTGTAGATTGCTTAAGAAATTTACTTTGGGGCCAGTAAATTTCCCTGTAAATTTACAGGGGGCCAGTGAACTCCCCTGAGGTTACTTCTTTCTATTTTTTAAGAAGTAGCTGGATATAGGGCAACTCTTAATAAATAATGGAGGTATGAATGGTGCTCTCACTGAGAACCCTCTTCTGCCCCTCCCAAGCCTATAGGACCACTTCTTTGAAATGGAGAGTCCTCCCCACCTCCTCTCATAGAATGGAGAGGGGCTTCAAACTTGAGGATGGACAGTGGATGAACTCCTTTTCTCTGAGGGCAGGGCCTGTGACTCTCCCTTCCCACCTGACTTTCTCTATCTAAATAACCCAAATCCAGAAGTAGGGGTGAATTGGGGGACTCAGCAGGATAGCCTCCATACCCCCAGGTCTAACCACTGCAGACTGCCGAGGAAGCCAGAAGGAAGGTGGCTTCCTAGCTGGTCCTTTGCTCAGTCCTGTAGTGAGAGGAGGTGGGCCTGCTTGGGTTCTCAGCTGCAGAGCAGGCAGCACAGTCTGTTCTTCATTGGGAATTCAGAAGTATTTGGCAAGCCTCTTGGCCACAGGCTTCCCAGGAGCCCAGAGCTCTTTGAAGAGCAGAAAAGGTTCTAAGAACAAGGAAGCTGCTGCTCTTGATGAAAAGGTAGGGAGGGAAGAAAAAAGAGACTAATAAGGGCTGAAGAGAACTGTCTGTGGCTGAAGAGAATGTTAATGGCTCTGCTCCTGGACTTCAAAGACCGAGCTGGATAGGATCACACACAGATGCCTCTGCTGTTACCTACAGAATACTTACCAATTTTAACTTGTCTCTTCTGCATCAGTCAATAAATAGGATTCCAGAAGAACTTAGGTACAAGGGAAATGGCTGTCATTGAGCAAATCTGACTAACAGTTGTCTCTTTTTCCTGTTTACAAAATGGTAGTTGCTATGGACTGAATTGTACTCCCCTAAAATTAATATGAAAAAACCCTAACCCTCAATATGGGAATATTTAGAGAAGGGCCTTTGGGAGATACTTAGGTTTAGGTGAGGTTATAGGGGTGGAACTGTCATGATGGAATTAGTGCTGTTATAAGAGGAGACACCAGAGGGCTTGCTACATACCCTCTCCCACTTCATCCACCCCATTTGAGTACACAGCAATAAGGTAGCCTTCTGCAAGCCAGGAAGAAAGCCCTCCTAAGAATTCAACTACACTGAACCTTGACCTCAGACTTCCAACCTCCAGAACTATGAGAAAATAAATTTAAGTCACTCAGTCTCTCACATTTTGTTATGACAACCAGAGCTAATACAGTAGCTCTAGTGAATGCTGTTGGTAACTGGCCCAAATCTCATTTACACATCAGTGTATCCATTTCCCCAGCTGCTGTACTGGGGTCCAGTGGCTCACAGATGCCTGCCCTTCTCCAGAAAATTGCTCCTGGTAGGTGGAAGACCTCTTCTGTACCTCCCTGCAGCTTTTAGCTAAGAGGATACAAAGACCATCCCCTTTACCTCAAGGAAGGATCAATTATTTTGGTGCTTTTAGGCTCCTGAGTTTCCCTGTGGGATCAGGCTGAAGCCAGATACAAAACTGCAATCACATTCTTCTTTCCTATCATTTCCTGCTTTCTTTTCTTTTTCTTATTTTTTAAAAAATTTTTCTTTATTTTAGAGAGGAGGAAGGGAGGGAAAAAGAGAGGGAGAGAAATATTGATGTGCAAGAGATACATCGATCCATTGCCTCTTGCACGCACCCAATTGGGGACCTGGCCCGCAACCCAGGCATGTGCTCTAACTGGGAATCAAACTGGTGACCTTTTGGTTCACAGGTTGGCATGCAATCCACTGAGCTACACCAGCCATTTCCTGCTTTTTTCATTCTCTTTCTCCTGAGAGCATGCCTCAATAGATCATAGGACCTGAATTTTGTCTCAGGCTCTGCTTCTGGGAAACTCACCCTAAGAGAGCACCTCTCCCAAGTAGTAGAATATTGAGCAACCCAAATGACTGTAAAGTACTTTGTGAGTGTAGTGATGATGATTAATGCCCAATGATAATGAACATTAGGAACAATATCCCCTATTTCTGTGTCCAGGAAGTGCAGAGGAATAAAGGTCCACTGAGAAAGCACATAAATGGCTTCTTCAACAGGCATCTGGAAAACAGCTGTGTGTTCCTTGCCAGCAAGGGTTTAAATAGCCTTGTTAGCATAGGACCACAGGCCGAGGTTCCATGGCTTAACCAATTATGGAAGCATCTTGACTGCAAGAACCCTTGAGTCATGACCAGACAGCAGAGTCAATCAGGCTCGTCTGTGCTCTGATTTGGGAGCCAGCCAGTTTCCACGCTCCCTTGGGCAGGGTCACTTCTTCTGAAAGGTTACTTCTCCATCACCTGTCCAGAGAACTGCCAGCTCTGATGGGGGGGCTTCAGGACCTCAGGTCCTGTCATCCCTCTGCTATGTTTTGCTCAGCCAATAGGCTTCTTCATGATACTGTTCTTGGGAGATTCTTTTTTTTTTTTTACAGATTTTATTTATTTATTTTTAGAGAGAAGGGAAGGAAGGGAGAAATAGAGGGAGAGAAACATTGATGTGCAAGAGACACACTGATTGGTTGCCTCTCCCAACAGGGAATCGAGTCAGTGACCGTTGAGTTCATAGGCTGGCACTCAATCGACTGAGCCATACCAACCAGGGCTGTTCTTGGGAGATTCTTTTTCACTGCTTTTGTAATTGTTTCCTTTGACTTCCTTCTCTCTTCCTTTTCTAACTCCTGTTTCCCCTTCTCAGTCTCAGTTTCATTATCAGAACCTGTAAGAGTTGGGCCTGTTTTCCACTTGGGAGGATGAAGGTAGATTGTTACATTCTTCCAAGAAAGCTGTCACAAGACCGTTCCTTACTGCTTCTGGTTACCTCTTAGAGTTTAACTTCCTTTCCACTAACGGTGAGGACAGAAGGAATGGAGCAGGCAAAGGGGTAGAGAACTCTTCCTTTGACAGGCCACTGGGGTCCTAGCATGCCACTGACATACCTTGGTCCATCTATTTTGATAGTGGCCCCAGGAAAAATGGGGGAAAGAGCAC
The DNA here is from genome assembly GCA_007922815.1 of Macrotus californicus. Classification (NCBI taxonomy): domain Eukaryota; kingdom Metazoa; phylum Chordata; class Mammalia; order Chiroptera; family Phyllostomidae; genus Macrotus; species Macrotus californicus. Next base: position 75,888 of record VMDR010000872.1, on the reverse strand, counting down.
AGTAAATGCTTATCCAGATGCTCCCAAAGATTTAGGGACATGCCTCAAATATCTCTAACCTCTTTAGCAATTATTTAGTTGACTTACTATTTTTAGAATGAGAGTGGCTCCTCATTCTTGTTCTTGGGAGGTCTGGGATCTTGTGTTTAGATCTACAGGTGAAAAAAGGAACTTTGGATAACTCTTACCCATTTCTGTAACTTTTCTCCCATATATTTTATAGCAGGGGATGAAATAGAGGTAGTATAAGGATCTTATATCAGGTAACTGAAAGGTAGCTATCTGCTTTAAACATCTCTAACAAAAAGTAGACTTGCTTCAGGAAGACTGAATCCATGAGTTCAAGTGATGCACAAGGTGTAGACTGTTTCTACGACTGGCTTTGCTTGCTGCTGTATTGCTTCATTATTAAACAGGCACTCCATACATGACAATCAAATGGCCACCAGCAGCCTGAAGCCAGTGCTACCCTTAGAATTCACCAATACAGAAGGAGAGAGCATATACAGAGTCTGGCAGAAGTAAGGCCTGCTTGAGTGTGGTTGGTAGGGTAATAATATGGGTGTAATAATTTATAGTTTTAATTTGAACATTTCACTTAAAACATTGTATGGTATGCTTGAGTGTGATATTATTATGTTACAGAATTACATGCTTATGATTTTGTAATATAAAAGGGGCATGATTTGAGTTGGACCTTGTATATGTCTTTTCCCATAGCTCTAACAAAAGCCCAGAGAAGACTGCGATTGGTGTGATTTGAGTCATATGTCTGTCTCTGAAGCAGTTGCTATGCCCAGAGGTGTGGAGGAATCTGATGGGCTAGGCCTGGGTCATATATCCTTACCCCTGAATTTGGGGAGGATCTGACATGTCTAGAACCATGCATTGTTATTTTTTTTTTTAGATTTTATTTATTTATTTTTTAGAGAAGGGAAGGAAGGGAGAGAGAGAGGGAGAGAAACATCAGTGTGTGGTTGCCTCTGTCACACTCCCCACTGGGGACATGGCCTGCAACCCAAGTATGTGCCCTGATTGGGAATCGAACCAATGACCCTTTGGTTTGTAGGCTGGCACTCAATCCACTGAGTCACATGAGCCAGGGCTAGAACCATATGGTCTTAGAATAACTAGGGAATGAGAATGACTGATCTGCTAAAGAAATGATGCTTGGGGAGGAACATATGTCCATTATAGCGTGCATTGTCTGCTGTCTTTTTTGATTGGAGACTACATGTCACTCATTCAAATGAAAGTGCTTATGAAACACAAATTTGAGGTTCAGCAGTCAATGGGAATGGTGCTTTCTAGACTCAGGTGTGAATAAAGGCAATCTTAGTTCAAGAAAGGATATAATCAGCCCTGGCTGGCATAGCTCAGTGGATTGAGCACAGGCTGCAAACCAAACGGTCGCTGGTTCAATTCCCAGTTAGGGCACATGCCTGGGTTGTGGGCCAGGTCCCCAGTGGGGACCATGTGAGAGGCAACCACACATTGATATTTCTCTCTCTCTCTTTCTCTCTCCCTTCCCCTCTCCAAAAATAAATAAATTAATTAATTAAAAAAAAAAAAGAAAGGATATAATCAGTTCATCTAGTTTGAGGAGCCTCTGGTCATAGTGTCCAGAGAACCAGTATAGGGTATTGGAGAAAACATAAGGAGGAGGCCGTCTTACCATTAACCCAAGGACTGTGCCAGAAGGAGCAGCCTGGCACATAGTAGCATTCAGTTAATATTTGCAGAATGGCTTCTCCAAGAATTGCAGGTCAAAGAGAAAGCTGGGAGAAACAGGAAGAACCAAGAGCTCAAAGCAGACTCCTGCGCTTTCACTCTGCAGATTCACTCTGACCAAGCTGTGTTCCCATCTTTTGCCAGAATGTACACAACTGATACTCTAGGATTTTCCCATACTTCAATTAAAGTTACTTGCTGCTGTAAGCATATGAACTTCTAATAACTCACAATGGAGGACAGGGTAGGTACCAGATAGCAATGACAGTCAGATGCTATCTTGGGTCCAGAGTCTTCAGAAAACAGGCAGTGTGCCTCTTAAAAGTGGCTTTTAGACTTTTTGACATTGTAGTAAATTGTCAATTATAGACAAATGTCAGAGAAAGATTTCACATTCAGGTTTTTTAAAGCAAAATTTTCTTAGACATGGTTGGCCTTTGGGAGATGTGTACTGATTTACCCTTCCACCATCCTCCCTCGCGTGTCTCTGTGCCCTGCTCCTGTGGCTGGTAGACAAGCAAGCATCAGTGTGTGCTCCAGGGAAGCATGTGAGCTCTCAGACTGGGAGTTGGCATTTAGCGACCTGACTGAGACACAATGTGGAAATGAAAAGATAAAAACCTGAGATATGTGATAGGAGCTATAGTTTGGAATAAATGAGTTCAGGCCTCTACCCAGTCAGCCTAACGTTCTGGTAAGCTGCTGCACTTAATGGACAACTCCATTAACATCTTCTTGGATGGAGGCAGGGAGAGAAAGGGAGAGGAGGGGGAAAGGGAGAAGAAGAGGAAGGGGGGAGAGAGATGAGTGAGTGTATATGTTGGGAGAAACTAAAAAACTTGGAGCTTTCCTCCATGTCCCCTTGGAGGAACTTATGTGGCTCTCTTAGTCTGCGTGCCATCGCAAGCTTTGACAATTGAAGTGGAGCTGGAAAGGGTGGCAATTTGGATAGGGGAGAATGAGGATTCAAATCACCTGCCTTCTGATCCCCACAGGATAGGGAGGATGAGAAGGGATGTATCTTTTCCCCCTTATAATGAAGAAATTGTACATCCTAGAATTCAGAAGATAAAAACATGGGAACGGGGTAGGGCTGCCCTCTGAGAGCTTCTGTGAGAATGCTGGTGGATGAGGAGAAGAGAAGGGAATGGAGAGGTAAAGTGAGTCCCAGGATTCAGAAGCTGGTTCATGAGTGAGAAGAAACTGGTTCCCACTGCAGGGACAGGTCTAAAGAGGAAAACAAAAGAAGCAGACACCCATCTTCTGCTTGAGGGTGCTTAGGTTCAGGCTCTCTCTGGAGGCTAGAGAAGAATGAGATGGCTCTTCCCATGGCTAATGAAAGAGACTCAAAAAACTCTCAGGTAACTGTGGTGCCTGAGACTTCCTGAGTCGCTGGTACCCAGAGAACACAAGGGACAGTGGCAAGAAATCATGTTTCTTTCCGCTGAATGATTTTCGGTCTTAATATCTTTTCACTCCAGCATTTTAGCTGCTGTCAGACCGCGTCAGGGCAGAATACTGAACCCAACCATATCACAACTGCTAGAGATTTCCCCAGAGAAGAGTGTGTGACAAGAACGGGCACAGCAGCTGCCCATTCTTGGGCTGACCCAAGACTTTGCTCCTGGCCTCCCTGAATATCCTTACCAGCTCACTTCTTCCCAAAGGTCACTTCCAGAGGCAAAGTTAGGTATGTAGGGTGCTGCCTACCCACAAATATACAAAACTGAGTATGACCTGCCCAGAAACAAGTTCTAGGTCAGAACTGTAGTTCCCGAGTATACAGACTTGACCCTGCATCCTAGGTTGGGGTGGAGGCCAGATTTGAGCATACAGTGAACAGGTCCCTGCTTTAGAGGTGACAAGTGCTAGGGTTCAGGTCCTGATTCTACCCCAGGTAGCGGTGTGACCTTGAGTTATTACTTGAGTTATTTAAACTTTAGTTTTTCACCTGTAATATGAGGATGATAATACCTCCCTTAGAGGGCCTTTATCAAAATCAGGTAATAAGCACCTTATAAAATGCCATATTGGTGGAAGGAATTATTTCCCCATTCCTTCATTCTGTCTGATAAAGACAAAGGCCTCAGCTTGGAAGGTGTAAAAGCTGTTGGGTTCAAGGTAGGCACCTGGAAAGGTATGCATGTGGTGAGGGCAAGGAGGGATGAAGGGACAGTAAAAGATGTGGTGAAATGCTGTCTTCTATAGTCACAGAAGATGTGACTTGAGCTTCTGACTCATATAGTAACAATCTATAAACACCTATTGAGTTGGTACCTGTGTTATAACAGGAAATACATATTGGATTATTTTCCCCAGTTTCTCACAAAGAGCTCCTTGTAAGTTCCTGAGTAGTAGGGGTAATAGCAGCATCTTTTATTTCTGACACAGAGCTCCTAAATTCCTTGAAATTTCCAGAGTGATAGAATCTAATGAGGCAACTCTTTTTTTCAAGGATTTTATTTATTTACTTTTAGAGAGAAGGGAAGGGCAGGAGAAAGAGGGAGAGAAACATCCATGTGTGGTTGCCCCACATGTATCCCCCACTGAGGACCTGGCCCGCAACCCAGGCATGTGCCCTGACTGGGAATCGAACTGGTGACCCTTTGCTTCACAGGCCCTTGCTCAATCCACTGAACCACACCAGTCAGGGCTAATGAGGCAACTCTTGATGGGACCCTAGATAGCTTCAGGATGAGGGCTAGTCACCAGAAAGACTAAGCCTTGATTGGAAGTCTAGAACTTTCAGCCTGACTTTCCCCAGCTTCTGAGGAGGGGAGAGGGCCTGGAGATTGCATATGTGGTGAAACCTCCACAAAAGCCCCTCAATGACAAAGTTCAGAGAGCTTCCAGTTTGGTGACTACATTCATATGCTAAGTTGGTGGTGTACTCCAAATCCATGGAGACAGAGGCTCTTATGCTCAGGACCCTTCCAGACCTCGTCCTATGTACCTCTTCATCTGGCTATTCATTTTTATCCTTTTTTTAAAAAAAATAATTTATTTATTTATTTTTAGAAAGAGGGTAAGGGAGAGAGAAAGAGAGGGAGAGAAACATCAGTGTGTGGTTGCCTCTCACACATCCCCCCACTGGGGACCTGGCCTGCAACCCAGGCATGTGCCCTGACTGGGAATTGAACCAGCAACCCTTTGGTTTGCAGGCCCACGCTCAATCCACTGAGCTATGCCAGCCAGGGCTCATTTTTATCTTTTATAGTATCTTTTATAATAGACCAGTAAATGTAAGTAAAGTGCTCTCCTTAGTTCTGTGAACTATGCTGGCAAATTATTACACCTGGGGTAGAGAGGGGATGTGTGGAAACATCAAATTTAATGGCATGTTCCACTCCTAATTCTGTACAGAGAGCATCTGACCCCCTTACCTTTTCATATCAGGCCTCACCAGGTTGTCTCAGTTCCAGAGATCTGGTTGGAGTGCTTGGACTCTCATCACAGAATACTTGGCTGCATAATGTAAAAAGAATATTGAGGTATTACTATGCACCAGGCACAGTGTTCAGTGCTGTTCACTGTTCATCTCATGAATGTGATTGTCAAAAGAACCCCACCAAGGTTGGTTCTAATATTTTCCTCTTTGTGTAGATAAGGAAACTGAAGCACAGAGAGGCTAGAAAGCTGTTAAGTGGTAGAGCTAGGATTTGAATTCAGGGAGACTGGCTTCAAAGCAAGAGCTTGTAAACAGCTTCTATACAGCTTCTGAGGTAGGGCCGTGGGAAACTATTCCTCTATGCACAGGTGGTGGGTGTGCAGGCAGTGTGATCTACATATGTAGTCCAGATGTATCCTGCAGGAGTCAAGGCAAACAAATTTGTTTCCAGAGTCTTCCGGCTGTTTTGTGAGCTCTCCTTTAGGGGCTTGGAATGGGTGTGGTGTGAAAGTCTCCATTGCCATATAAGGTTGATAAACATTGCACCCTTGAGATAATACAGTAAAGAAATTGCTTTGTGAAGTTTCCTAAAATTATCTGAGGAGAGAACTCATTCTTTTCTTTGCTAGATGTTTACTAACATACAATAGCCCACTGTTCCAGGAAGACTGGTTTGGGAAATGCCCTTCTAGACTTACTCTCCTCCCCATTACCACTCAGTCCACTTGGAGTAATGGCTGCATTTAGGATGGCAGCTAAGATTTGTGCAGAAAGCAAAAAAGTGCTCAGTTGCCAGTCAGCTCAGATGGCAACAAGAAAATGCTAATTAACCAAGGTGAGGCAGCGGCTGACATTCCTAGGCTGTATGAAGAAGCCATCCAACAGAGTTGGGTGGTTTATTTCTTGTTTAAACTTCCCCTTGTCACTGCTCTTGTCTAGACCCTTTACATGTCAAATCTGGACTGTCAAAACAGCCTACTGACTAGTTTACCTGCCAGCAGGCTCTCTGCTACAGTCTGTCCTGCACACCTGGCCAGATTAGTCTTCCTAAAATGCTGCTTTGAGCTTGTCACTTTCCTGTTCCAAAAGTATTAATTCAGCTTTCAAGATTGTCCTGGTTGGCCGCAGCCTACCTTTCCTGCTCCTCACATCCTACATTGTAGATGAAGCTGAATCATTCTGGAGCCCCTCTGTGCTGTGTGTCTGCTGTTTTCTCCACCTAATGCTTGAAAATTGACCTCCCACCCCCGATCCCCATTTCCTCCTGTCAACATCTTGTGTTCTTATTTGTTCACTTATCCCATTCAACAGGCATTTCTTTTGTGCCACCTGTGTGCTAGATCCTGTGCTAGAGTAAGGTAAAGTAGTTAACCTCAAGGAGCTCATAAACACAGACAAATACATGCAGGATGACATGTACTATAATATAGTGATGCTCAGGGCTTCATGGGCATGGGCACCTATCCCTGCCTTTAGGGCACAGCAGAGGCAATTCAGGGTAGGCTTCCTGGAGAAAGGGATGTTGACACTTAATGGGTGAAAAGGCATGCAGTGTGCTGGGGACTGGCTGAGGATGTGTTGGTACCCAGATCATTAGTATAGGGAAAACCAGAAGGGTTCTCCCTATGTCAGGAAGAATTCTCACAGAGAATCTCAGGCTGATCCTGTTGACTTAGGGAAGACAGGTGAGGGGAAAGCATGGGTACTCATCAGGAGAGTGGAGTCTGGGGCTGGGAGGAAGAAAGGAGGACAATGACTGACATGCTCACTGCATCCTGTACCTCCTCCAGCTCCCAAGTGTCATCTAAGAGATGCAACCACTGGAGCAGCTTGGTTGCCAGGGGCAACCCCAGAAGGCAGTCTCATTCTAAAGGCAGTCACTGAAGCCCCTTGCCCCAGGGCTCTGATAGACAGTCCCCTCTGGGAAGTGACAGGACAGAGTCAATGTGTCGGGTGGATCTAAGTGAAGGGTGTGGAAGATAGCCCTGCTAGCCACTCAGCAGGATCTGGAGAAAAGAAAGGACTTGCAAAACAGATGGCATTTTAATCCACCCAAATACTTAATATGAGTAACATAACCTTGTTTTTCTGAGACACAGCCTAATTTACTTCAGGCCTCAGGCTTAGTAACTTACAGTTGACAACCTGCAGGTCCGATGCTGTGTGTGTGTGTGTGTGTGTGTGTGTGTGTGTGTGTGTGTGTGTGTGTGTGTTTTGTGTGTGTGTGTGTGTGTGTGTGTGTGTAGGACTGTAGTGCTAATGAGATTGTAGAAATGGTGAGTTTTTCTTAGTCACAATAAGTTTTTTTTTTTTCTGATTTAAGACTTGTGATCTGGGAATATGAGCCCTTTCTAGGGGAGAAAGCAGAGCGTGTAGGCTGAGAGAGACCGAGAGAGAGAGAGAGAGAGAGAGAGCGAGGGCGAGCGTGCACGCTTCGAGCTCCTGGTGCAACTGACATGTAACTGGGTTTACCAAGGCTCCCTGCTTCTTTCTCTGGTTCCTACTGTTCTGCTTGCTTGAATTGCCTGCTGCTTTCCCTGCAGAGAGGGAAGCCTGCACTATGTAGATTCAAAGCAACTGAGTTTCAGTTTCTGCACTGTGACTAGAGCAATGTATTTAATTATCCTGAGCCTCCTTTTCTTCACCTGTAAAATGGAAACAGTAACACCCTCCCTGCCCAATCACAGGATTATTATTATAAATATCAAATGGAGTAATTTAGGAGAAAGTGTTTTGTAAACTGTAAATAGCAATAAGAAGAAGAAAAAGAATAAGAAGCAGCTGCTGCCTATTATTGGTTACTATGTCAATTGCTGCCACTTTATTCACATTGTCTCCTTTTAATCAAAATACTGCTTTTATTGAGATCCCCCTGTCCTTTAATACTCTGCTCAAAATTTACCTTCCCATGGGAACTCCTTTGACAGCTCTTGCTCATGTTGGTTCTTAACCTCTCTAAACTAGTTTTCACCTTCTAGCTAAACCCACCATTATTTCACAAGCTCAACTTCTCTCTCCCCAGCTGAAGTAAAACCCTTTTTGGGTGATCTCCTTCACTTGCCTTCCCCAAGATACTGAACACATAGTAGGTGATCTGGATAATTTGAGATTGAAATTTTCTGGCCACATAGCCATTGCATAAATTGAGAATTCCCCACATTTTACTAAGCAAAGCCCTGGGTGAAGAGTTAGTTATTGCGACCTGGCTGATGTGGCTTGGTTGGGTGTTATCTTGCAAAGAGAAAGGTTGCTGGTTCCTCAGAGCACATGTCTGGGTGCAGGTTAGGTCCCCAGTTGGGGAGCACATGGAAGACAACCAATCAATGTTTCTCTCTAACATCAATGTTTCTCCCCCTCCCTTCTCCTCTCTAAAAATAAAGAAAGAAAGAAAGAAAGAAAGAAAGAAAGAAAGAAAGAAAGAAAGAAAGAAAGAAAGAAAGAAAGAAAGAAAGAAAGGTAGTTAAAAAAAAAAAGGGAGTTACTTATTGCTCTCTGCCTTGGCTACCAGGAAAGAACCTATCTTCTCCATTCAGGTTGATAGTCATTATCTTTACAAAGTCTTTACCAAGCTTGTAGACTGAGAATTCTTTTTTACTTGTTTAAGATTTTATTTATTTATTTTAGACAGAGGGGAAGGGAGGGAGAAAGAGGGAGAAAGAAACATCAGTGTGTGGTTGCCTCTCATGCGCCCCCCATTGGGGACCTGATCTGCAACCCAGGTATGTGCCCTGACTGGGAATCAAACCAGTGACCCTTTGGTTCGCAGGCCAGCACTCAATCCACTGAGCCACCCTAGCCAAGGCATAGACTGAAAATTCTTATTGCAGGACCTGCCTCTAGAAACACTAATCATGTTATCCTCCCCACTACCACACATACACTTCCCCTTCCATCCCCTTGTCCTGTTCCATGCCTTTTTCCATGTTCATACAAATATATACAGCATATACAGATGAATTCTATTATTAAAAGACAGAGTGGCCCCTCTTTAAGATTCAAGAGCATAGTAAAGAAGACTAGAATTAGATATCAGGAATGACTTTCTTCCCTTCAGTGTGGAGACTCAGGAGCAGGGATATGTGGATGCTATAGAGTCTTTAAGAGGAGACTTCCTGCTTCCTAATTTCTCTCTGACTTATCTCAAATCACTGCTCTCTGACCCCTTGTTCCCAAGCAAATGAGCCTCCTTTCTCATCTTAGTGTTATGGAACAGACCCGGGGTGGGGAGGCCAACGATATACTATTACTGAATGGACTCACCCTTGTGCTCCAGGGGTTCCCCCTCCCCATACTAGGTTCACCTTGCCCGCAGCCAGGGAAAGATGTCTCTCAATGCCAGAGATTGGTGAAAAGGAAAGGGATTATTTATTTTAAAAGTTATAAAGACTTAGAGTAATGATTTAATGTCTTCATTGAAAACACTAAAGTCCTTTAGAATACCCACAGACGCACAGTCCTTCCTTCCCCCTCTGCCCAGTCCGGGGCAATGTATCTCAGGAAGAGAAGTAGAAATGTGGCTCAGGCAGCCCCTCAGTTCCGGCACCATCAGCTGTGTCGCCGCCGTGTTCTCCAGTTAATCCAAAACCATGTGGCACCTTCTCATGGCCCGCCAGCAAGAGTCCTTTCACCCCTTTCCTTTCCACAGCATCTCTCCTGCATGCTTCCAAACTGCTAAGAGAGACCTCTGCATTGCTGGTACATCTTGCCTTCCAGGTTCCTAAGCTGCACAGCAAAGGGAGACCCAAAGCCGTGTGGTTCTCCCCTGCTAAGGCTGCATGGTGCTTCCTCTCTCCAAAGCCATGTGGTCCCAACCAAAAAGCTCTCATGGCTCCCATGCCTGGGTTTAAATCCCAGTGCCAGTCTTCCACTGCAGCCCCATTTCTGACTCCTCCCACAATCAGTTACACCTGCCAGCATTCCTGTATTCTTCCAGCTTTACTGGTCTACCATAGTAAGTCCAAACAGGTGAGGCCCCACGGCATGGAGCTAATCATCTGCAAGCTTTTAAGAAGGTGCTGTACCCAGAGGAAGTTGCCTCCCAGTTACATCGTGGGTTGAAGTTACTCCTATCCCCCTGGCTCAAAGCATGGCCACAGCTATTTAACATATCTATGAACCAGTTAAAGGTCATAGATATGTTAAATTACCATTCTAGAGGTTATCTGCAAAACTGTTGCTATTCAAAACAACTCTCAATGGCCCTGCTCCATGAGTCCCATCCCCCAGCTCAGACTTATGGGGGTGAGAACATCCTATAATATATTATTTTCTAATATTTTCTGGACACCCTGAGTTCTGGACCCCATTACAAATCCCCATTTGGGGACCTTCCCTTGGCTGTACCCTGTTACATTAGGACCTGCCATATCTTGCTTTAGGGCCTTTGTTCTCACAGCCTTGAAGCTGCTGCTCAGAGATGTTTGCCTGGCTGGCACCTTCATATCATTTGAATCTTAGCCTGAATCTCCCAATTTAAAGTAGTTTCCTTGGGGGGAAAATAAGGACTATACACATGTATCTGCTTTTTATATGAATAAATTTCTCTGGATGGATGCATAAGAAGTTAACATGTGTTGCTTATAGGGAGGGAATCTGGATAGCTGGGAAATAGGGCCGAGAGAGGGACTTCTCTGCATGTCCTTTTCTATTTTTTCTTTTAAGTTAGACTCATCGAATATGTTACCTATTCAAAAATTAATTAAAAAATACAAGTAAAAAGAGAAAAAAGAAAGTAGCTCCCTGCTGAGCATTCTTTATTTACTTTAAAAATTTTATTTACATAACTGGCAGTGGACAAATTTGCTCCATGGGCCATAATTTGCTGATCCCTGCTCTTATCATATCATCTTATTTGATATTCATTCTGGCATTGATTGTTTGCTTACTCATTTCTTATCTGCCTTCCCCCACTAGAATGCAAGCTTCATGAAAATGGGGTGCTTTTCTGTCTCATTACCACCATATCCCTGCACGTGGAACAGTTTCTACTTATTTGTGCCCAATAAATACTTGTTAAATGACTGACTGTTTGAATGAATTATGCTTGTATGGACTGAAGGAAAGAGCAACCGTGTTTGGAAGGAGATAAAATAAAATAAACTTTTGATGGCAGTCTGTCCAGGAGGAATACAGTAATCCCACCTTTCCATGGTTTTGCATTCCACAGTTTCAGTTACCCACAGTCAACTGTGTTCCAGAGATAAATAATCCATAAGTTTTAAATCGTGTGTCATTCTGAGTGGGATGATGAAATCTCATGCTGTCCAGCTCCATCCCACCCAGGACATAAATTATCTCTTTGTCTAGCACATCCATGTTCTATATGCTTCCCACCCAACCCCTTAGCCACTTAGTAGCCATCTTGGTTATCAGATAAGTTATCAGGGAGAGCATATTCACATAACTTTCATTACAGTATAATGTTATAATTGTTGTTTTATTATTGTTGTTAATTTTTTACTATGCCCAATTTATAAGTTAAACTTCGTTACAGGTATGTATGTATAAGAAAAAATATATATGCTTTTTATATATTTAGTATTATTCAGGCATCCACTGGTGTCTTGGAACATATCCCCCATGGATAAGAGGGGACTACTGTACTCTTTAATTGTGTCATTCTCCAGAAAATCCCACCCATGGTTCTAGCCTCAGGGAGTAGCTGCTGATACCTGCTTCCTGAAAGGAAATTCGAAACTGAAATCAAAACCTGTCCTGCTAGGATGGGTTCCAGAAAGTAGAGAAACCAATGGATTCACCACTTTTCAATTTAGGAAGAACAAAACATACACACACCTGAGGAAGCTGCTCAGTTAGCAAGTTGAGCTTTGCAAGCAGTCACCCTTGAGGGAATGCAGGAGCAAAGCTCTGCCAGGAAGACATGGGTAATGGCCAGGACCTGGCAGGGGGAGGGACTAGGGGAAGGGGAAGGAGGGAGTTTGGCACATTACAACTTAGCCAGCACATATCTTGGAACAAACAGCCTGTATCACCATGTGTTGATTGATTTTTGAATAGGTTCTGAATCAACACATTCTCTGCATGTGCAGGGCTGGGCTTTTTGCAGCCATGCAGCACACTGGCCAAGAAAGTGAGGGGTCCTAAAGGCAAAACAGCTGTGGATGAACCCCCCATGCCATTGGGCACTATCTGCTCAGGGCAGGCCTCTGCTCCAAGGGAGCCGCACTCAACCTGCAATGGTTGGAGATTGAACAGAATGTTAGGAGACTCAGGCTACACTACTTTTTTCTTCCCTAGAAGAACATCAGCAGGAAGGTTCCTCCTCTTCTAACTCCTTCACCACCAGACATAGTCTCACACTTACTCTGAAGCAGATGGGAGGGTTCCCAGTGGAGTGCTCTTGAGAAACAGGAAAGGGCAAGGGTTTTGAAGTCACCTAGGCATGGACGTGAATACTAGTTTCTTCACTTGGTAGCCATGTTATCTTTTTTTTCTTGTAGAGAGGAGAAGAGAGGGAGAAACAGAGGGAGAGAAACATCAATGTGCGGTTTCCTCTTGTGCATCACCCACTGGAGGCCTGGCCCACAAGCCAGATATGTGTCCTAGACCAGGAAAAAAAGTGGCAACCATTTGGTTCGCAGGCCAGCACTCGATCCACTGAGCCACACCAGCCAGGGCAGATAGCCATGTTATTTTGATCAACTCACGTAAAATCCCTGAACCTCAAGTTTTCTCAACTTTCTCTACAATAACACATGCAGAGTTATTTAAATTAAAATAATGTGCATAAAGTTCAAAGAATAGTATAGGTGCCTAAAAAAGAGAAGGAATTAGGGAGGTGGGAAGGCAGTGTATTTGCCCAGCAGTGGCTAGGAAGAAGGCTTGAATCCGTCTTAGACTGGCTACCTGCAGCTGAGCTCATAAAGCCTCATCTCATGTAGTCAAGAACCTCTTTTGACTTTCCTGACCAGGATCTAGCCTGACAATGTTTGGTCCTCTATATTTTAGCCTGGTATTCAGATGGATAAATTGACTTTCATTGGCTGTTTCTTCTGGAGCTTTGAGAGATCATTGGGTCCTTTTTCCTTCCTTAATGTAGAGGGTCTCTCACTCAGAAAAGCCCAGGATATCAGCTAAGCCTGAGGGAAGTGAGGAGGTGCAGCCTATGGGCTGTCACCCAGACTTTCTCTGCCCCTTAACCAGAACTTGGGTCTGTGTTTTCCAGGGTGTACTTCTGGAGTCCTGGGAGAGAGTGCATGGGTGCTCTGAGAGAGACTACTGAGGAGAGGGTAGAGTAGTCTGCTGGCCTTGCCACACTGGTGGTCCCTCTGTTTGAAGTGCCAAGTGATAACAGACTAGGCCATTCACTCAAGACTTGTCATTCTCTTATACCACAAGTACACCAACCACCCAGCAGCATTCTCTAGCCCATCAGAAAGGAGAAGGATCAAAGGAGGGAGACCTGGGCTATGTGTTGCTTTGAACAGATCTGTGCCAGTGTGACACGGGATTTCCTGTCCCAGTGTTACTGAATGGATGGCAGTGCCTGCTGAGTTCCAGTCGTGGTATGTGTGTGCCTGTAGGGGTGGGGGTTAGTGCACAGCTCTGTGTGTATACAGATGCTCTGGGCATGTATGATGTTCAGCACTAGGGGGGGCTTCTAGGATTTATGTGTAGCTTTGTCTCCCCCCACCCTCCCTACTCCTGGAGGGGGAGCTGTAACACCGCCCTCAAGCTACCTAGCTACATACCACTCCCTCCAACCCACCAGCCTCTCATTCTGTCACAAGGAGCTTTGGCAGAAAGGGAGGGAGCGTGGGTGCTGCAGAGAGAAAAACACCCCAAAGTTTCAGTAAAATGGCAAGAGAGGTGCCAGCACACAGGGAACAGGAGCCTTCTGTTTCTCGCAGCCTGCACTGCAGGGCTGGGGGACACATACCATGATTTCCTTCCCTTCCTTCCTCCTTTCTTCCTTTCCCTCCCTGGTCCTCATGGTATTCAGGAAAGGGAGACATGCAGTGAGGGCAGAAAAGAAACTAAGATGCTTTTCCTAGGGACCAACATTTTCTGTAACCACCAGAATAGACAGCTCTGGGTTCTGCTTGCTTTGGGCAAAGTGAGATGTGAGTGTCTCTCTGTCTATCTGTGAAATAGAGTTAATGTATATGAGTGTGTATATCTGTGAGAGTGTATGTTGTTAGTATATGAGTGTGTGTATGTGTTCAGGGGGCTGTAAAGATAAAAGGCAGATAGAACAGAAAGAAACAAACACAAGGTTGGTTAGAGATCTGGCTTTGATAGCGCACCCATGAATAACTGAAAATCAACTGTGTTTGTACAGTAGGTTGGCCTTTACCCAATACTTTACAAAATTAGAATAAAGATGTTTAAAAGGGCCCTGCCTGGTGTGGCTCAGTGGATTGAGTGCCAGCCTGCAAACCAAAGGGTCTCTGGTTTGATTCCCAGCTGGGGCACAAGCTGAGGTTGTGGGCTGAGTCCCCAGTTGGGGGCACGTGAGAGGCGACCAGTCGATGTACCTTTCACACATTGATGTTTCTCTTTCCCTCTCTCTCACCCTCCCTTTCCCTCATTCTAAAGGTATATAAATAAAATTTTATAAAAAAAGATGTTTAAAAGGAAAATCTCAAGATAGACATTTTTCTTTGTGCTTTTGAAATTAGGGCAGTTCATTTGAGCAATGGCTCCTTTTTGATAGAGTAAAACCTCATTTGTTCAAAGCTCAGGAATACTGTTTTGTGATTAGTTCATCTAAATAAGGGTTGGAGTTCATCTTAGTAGTATTTGCTTGCAAAATAGTTGAGTTTGTAGACAAACAAGAACCCAAAAGGAATGTTTATTCCACTCAAGAAAATAAGTTAGCCCTGGCCCGTTAGCTCACTTGGTTGGAGTGTTGTCCCAATATGCCAAGGTTGTGGGTTTGATCCCTGGTCATGGCACATACAAGGAGTAATGCATAAATGGGTGGAATGACAAATTGATATTTCTCTCTTTCTCTCCACCCCCCTTTGCTTCTCTCTCTCAAATCAATAAAAACATTAAAAAAATTTTAGGACAAAAAGAAAACAAGTCACTTTTCACTCCTTTGAAGTATCTATTTGCATTCCAACAATATGGTACTTATAAATCACTCCTTTCTAGCAATTCATTAAAACAACTCCTACAAGTGATACTTTAAAAAAATAGTAAGTTTATATTTCTTTATGTAAGAGCCTATAATGGGTTTGAACAGTTTATCTGACTTATTGATGTCTATTCATATATGATCATATTAACTTCTAATATTTGTTGAGTATTCTCATGTACCAGGCACTACATTAAATGCCTTACATATGTGTTCTCTTTTGTTCCTTCCAACCAGGGAGGTACTGTTACTTTACAACTAACGCATAGAGAAGTTGAGTAGCTTAATCAAGTTCATGTATAGTAAGTGTCAGGGCAGAATTAAATTCAAGTTTCTACTCCAAAGCCCATGCCTTACCCTACATGCTCTATTTTGTGCCTATATATTTACTTCCCAATGATGTCAAAGCATGCTGGCAAGAGGAATAACCATGCAGGTGCCTACAGAAGGGCTGTCCCTAAAGAATTCTTGGCTCCTAATCTAGACCTAGTCTGCAGGGCCAGTGCCTTGGTATTTGGGGTCAGCCCATCTTGCAGATGGGGAAGATAAACCCAGCCAGGTTATGGCCCATGAATCCCCTTAGGATATTTTTTGAAAATCTGACATTATTTAATTACTTTTAGAGAGAGAGGAAGGGAGAGAGAGAGAAACATCGATTGGTTGCGTCCAGTATGTGCCCTGACCAGGGATCGTATGTGCCTGGACTGGCTATTGAACATGCAACCTTTTGGTTACAAGACAATGCTCCAACCAACTGAGCCACACTGGCCACGGCTCCCCTTGAAATTTTTCAATTCTCTCTAGAACAGCAAGTTTTTGTAGGGTCATCTCTGATAGATAGATATATAGCCTGGGACATTGACACAAGGAAATCAACAAATATAAAGCGTATCATAAATTATGTACTTAGCACTGTGATCACCAAACCAGCTAATAACAATTTCAGAAGGTTCTAGGAATAGTGTAGGACTTTGAGGGAAGGTAATGATCCTGAATTCCCTCTAGAAGGGGTGAGGGAGAAAAGGAAGGTGGTAGGAAGAGGCAGAGGAGAAGGCATGAGGGTATATGTGACAAGGAGGAAGCATATGCCCAATGAATACTGGAGAACAGCATTATTACTTTGACTTTTTGAAATAAGCACTGCCTTATGAAGGTGGGGAGGGAGCAGCCTGGGAATAAATGAAACGAAGGAAATTGAAGTCATCATTTCTGGCCTGCTGACAAGCAGATGTCAGCATGCCCTTAGCCTCTTGCTGTATTCAGTGCTTTTCTAGAGATAAATGGTGGAGCTCATAGAGGTTCCAGTGGGCTTGTACTGAAAACTCAAAGGCTCTAGGATATTTTGGTGATGAGAAAAGAGGGCTGCAAGTTGGGGACTAGTCATCTAGTCCCTGGAGGATTTTTTTTTAGCTATTTCACTATAACCACTGGATTTAACTGTAAAACTGAAGGGATATCAAGTAAGGATTTATAAAAAAGAAGGCTACGAAATGCTGGGATTTCTACCAATATGACTCTGGGGATAAATTGGTTGGGGGATCTAGATAGGGAGGAGCTGGCAACACCTTCACAAAGCCATTGAGAAGCCTAGCAGAGTAGAGAATACTTGGAGCAATCCTGCCTTCACGCCCTCCACCCTCCCTTAGAAGAAGCCAGCCCAGAGAGCAGGGGAGACAGGCAGTTCAGTAAATGGCTACCTGACAGGGAGAGAGAGAGGCTGGCTCAGGGACCTAGCATGGGGAAACAGCCCCTATGCTGAAATTAATGAGAAGTTCTCTCTGTGAAGACTTATTCCCTGCAAGGGGATACAGGCAGAATGTACCAGAGACTAGGCATCCTCATTCAGATTCTTTGTTTGAATCTCTTCTGCATCCAGCCAAAGGGAATTATACCCTAACAGTTGGGAGAAGTGGGCAAATATCACAGCTTGATAGGTTAACCAAGGTCTGCAGCCCCCTTTGGAGAGTAAAGGCGCAGCGGTTTTGCCCTGTGGGAAACCCTGTTGATGCAAGGTCTTCATAGCCTGAAACCCTACCTCTAACAGACAAGATTGAGAGCCTGGGATGGAAAGAGAAATTCTGTTGAAAGCCTTGTCCATCAACAGTGCTGGGGTCTTATATGGGAGCTGCATAAAACAAATATGAGACTGCCCCTGCTCATGAGGAAATTAATGTACCTTTTGATGGGATCGGCTCCTTCCCCTTCAGCCTGTTCTCTCTTCATTGTTTTCATCTATGTGATCATTTACCTCTACACTCTTTCTCCTCTTTTTTTGTCATATTTGTTTCTGGCCCTTTCCCACTTCCTTTGGTCATTTTCCTCTCTGAATATCTTTGTTCTCCCTCCCCTACTTGGTCTTTCCTAACCTCTGTGTACTCTTTCCAACTCGTCTTCTGCCCTGGGGTGATGGTAAGCTGGCTACCCTGTTGGCTCCAGATTGCTGTAGGACTCCAGGGGAGGTTACAATTCTGTGCTCTGGCAAGTGTGCCTGGTAGTAGACAGGCACAGGTATCTGTGGGTTTCCCAGAATTTAGAAACTGCTCAAATGACCTAATCTATCAGAGGCAGTGGAGGCTGGGTCGGAGGAGTCTTAGCTGTGTCCTAACTATATTAAAGGTACGAGTCAAGATGTACATCCTGTCCCCACTTTTTAATTGTCATGGCTAAAAGACATAGGACAAGTTAATGTGGAATTGATGGGGAGTGGTGACTCATTAAAATTATGATAATAATTAGGAACAAGCAGAGAAAGACTATAAGAAAGGATAGTTTCATGGATGAGATATGTTTTCCCACATTTTATATTTGGCGAGTGTGTGGGAGTGATCAACACACCCAGACTCTACTCTCTCTTCAGCTACAATTTCAGTGACAACCAAAATCTAAATTTGAAGCCCTCAGCCCAAACTCTCTTTTCCTTTACTGAGCACCAAGGCCCCTGCTGGTGTGGTTGGCAATGGTAACTTCAATGGGTTTGTGTAAGTAAGTTTGTGGAGGAAATGATACCTGAATTTTTCTTGCTCAGCCTCAGGAGTGCCTCAGGCACTAAAGGTAGTGAAAGATGCATTAAGGTTTTGGTCAAGGATTTCAAGGATTGGCATTGTCTCTGATGGCTTTTCATACCCTATGGGAAAAGAAACCTGAATTTACTACTTTAATTCACATTTGCCTCTTAACTCTGGACTGCCCAGCATGAAAGGGAGGGTTAGCTGGGGTGGTTTTGTTTGTTTGTTTTTTACATTTGTTCATTTATTCACAAACAGTGCCAAACACTGAAGATGTGAGAATGGAAAAAGTCATGGTCCCTGCCCCACAAGAGATGCAGTCTCGTGGGGAAAACTGGCATAGAAATAATTACAATCCAGGTTGGTGATTGCTTATTGCACAGGTAATGTAATCCCAGAGGAGCAAACAGCTAACATGAAAGAGGGAGGGAAAGAGACACATAGCTGGATGTTCTTAAAGGATAGTTGGGAGTTGGCCAATCTGGAAGGAGGGAAAAGGCAGATTCCAGGCAGAGGGAACAGGAATTACAAAGGCACAAAGGAGCATGATGAACAGGGAGAATGGTGAGTTTAGTATGAGTAGAGGTTAGGGACATTCTGTGAGCGTGTCTGAAAAGAGGACTAGAGAGGGTAATTAGAGACCGATTGTGGGTGAGCTAGTATACTCTGCTAAGGAGTTTGGGCTTTATTACACAGGCTGTGGGGAACTACTGAAGGCCGTGAAACAAGGGAGTAGGATAACCAGCTCTTTGCTTTATAAGCAGGTCACAGAATAGAGTGGGATGGAGACAAAGAATATTAATTTGTTCCAGAGTCCCATTTACAATAGGGCTTCACATCTATGTCCTATCATGGTCCTCAACTGGGGAATTCTTTCCTTCTTCCACTCTTCTTTTCTTCCACAAATATGTGATCATAAACCAGGCTCTGAGTTAGGTCCTGGGAAAACACAAATGAATAAAAACCATTCCTTACTCAGAGGAGCTCAGTCTGGTTTAGTTTTTTTCGAAATACTATACTGGAATATTCACTGGTCCATTTTGCTGCCATGATGAAAAAAACAAGGGCAATATAGTGAGTCTTTAAATAAAGCTAAATATAGTCAATATAAAAACCTCTCCTCTTCAATGTGAGGTTATATTCGTATGTCCATACTTGGAAAAGATGATAGTAGATGGATTTTTTTTGTTCTGTTTTGTTTTCAGTTTACTTACTTGACAAAATGAAAAAAACCAGCTATCTTTTGTCATATATCAAAAATTGTGTGTGTGAGGAAAATTTACTGGTTAAAGGTTAATTTTCTCATTCCAGTGTGGGACTAAGTAAAGGCCTTTTTCATCCAAAGGAGTGGACCTGTGCAGGGAACATGAATTTACCAGAGACAACTGAGACAAAAGCAGGCTGTTGTGCCACTTCCCATCCCCACCTAGACTCAGACATGGGGAAAATTTCCTCTCTGGGAAGTGCTTCCTCCTGATAACAGAAGGGATGGCTGATGTTCTGGGGGCCCATAGGCCCAGGAGGTCTGAGTTTAACTCATCTGGTTAGGGGAAGGTAAGCAATTCTACAGAGAGATCCAGCAAGTGTAACAGGAAAAGCTGGTGAAACAGGAACGGGATGCTTCTGGCTCTGACTTTTATGGGGGTAATGGAATGTGGTCACCAGCTTTTATCAAAATTAGCCAGGCATTCAGGGTTTCCATGGCCCCCGGCATTAATAACCCACCCACCAGTAGCAATCCCTGCAATCATACTGCTTAATCAGCACCTAAACTCAGACTATTGCACGATAACAAGACTGCTTCATTATAATTTAGGGTTTGTAGGTTTAAACTAATTTAGGAATCAGTCTGGGCACCAAATGGAGAAAGTCTTATCATGAGGTGGCAATTGCTTCATGAGTAGGACACAACGTATGCTTGAAATCCAGAGGTTAGGGAGCCTCTGGTCTCATGGGAGAGTCAGACCTATAAGCAATAATTTCAGTACAGAGTAATAAATGCAGGTACAAAGGCACAAAGAATATTGTTATAAGGGGACAATGATGGGCTTAGTATGAGTAGAGGTAAGGTGCATCTAGTAGGAGTGTCTGAAAAGAGGGCTGATTGTGAGGGGCCAAGCCAGGAAGAGATTCTTAGAAAGTAAAATTGAGGAGAGAGCTCCTGACCCAGGGATTAGGGAGATTAGGGGGCTTTCGCAAGGAGCTGGTCCTTGGGATTGGGGTCTCTTGCCTAGCTCTTTGCTTTAAGGCTCTCTTCTCTCCTTTTCTTCCTGCTCCACATTTTTGGTGTATGCCAGACCCAGAACATCCTCACAGCCTGCTGCTCTAATTACTTCATTCCATTTTAATTCTGCTGAGTTAGGAGCCTGTGAACTCAAGAGGAAATGCACGCAAAATACCCAACAAATCGAATGTGCTGGCATTTCAGAAACACATCTGACCCTATCTGCCCCTTCCTGTTCCCTTCCTGTAGCACTGCCTCGACCAGCCTCAGAATGAAAAATCAAGGGTTAGGATGTGCTGATGGGAAGAGGAGGTGGCACCAATGCAGTAAGATGTTGGATTTTACTGACTCATTTGAACCATTACTTTTGGGGGGAAGAGAGAAAGACAGGGTGGGTGGGGGCTTTCTGATAGGGAACTTTTCCTGGTACCTTTTGGGAACTGATGGGGTCCCATCTCTGCAGCTCCAAAACATTGTGAGTATATGTGAGTCATAATGTTTCCTTTTCCCTAGAGATATTACAAATTAGGAGAGATACTTTATTCTAAGTTGTTTGTTCATGTAGATGGTTAGAATGACCCCAAAATGAGGGGATTGGAGTTTATAAATCAGGACTTCTCAAATTTTCTGGTCTCAGGATTCCTTTACACTCTTAAAAATTACTGAGGGCCTCCTGGAGCTTTTGTTTACATAGGTTATACCTATTGATAGTTACTGTATTAAAATTTTAAACTGAGAAATTAGCCCTGGTCTGGTAGTTCAATTGGTTACAGTGTTGTCCTGATACGCCAGGGTTACAGGTTCAATCCTGGATCAGGGCACATATAGGAATCAACCAATGAATGCGTGAATAAGTGGAAGAACAAATCGATGTCTCTCTTTAAAAAACAAACAACCAAACAAAAGCCCTGAGAAATTAAAAGAATATTTATTAATCCATTTAAAAATAACAATAAACCATTATATGTTAAAATAACACATTTTGGTGAAAAAATATTAGTTTCCAAAATGAAAAAAAATTAATGATAAGATTGACATGTTTTGCAGTTTTGAACATTTCTTTACTATCGGGCTTAATAGAAGACATGTGGATTCTCATTTCTACTTTTGCATTCAATCAGTTATGCTGTTGTTGTTGAAGGTTTTTTTTTAAAGATATTATTTATTTATTTTTAGAGAGGGGAAGGGAGGGAGAAAGAGAGGGAAAGCAACATCAATGTGTGATTTCCTCTCGCGTGCCTCCTACTGGGGACCTGGCTCACAACCCAGGCATGTGCCCTGACTGGGAATAGAACTGGGAACCCTTTGGTTCGCGGGCCAGCGCTCAATCTACTGAGCTACCCCAGCCAGGGCTGTTATTGAAGTTTTAAAAATTTTATTTTATGTACAAAGAACTAGCTAGCATCGTTTCTGCAGTAAGATAGATGTGTTGAATGACCCATTTATGGATATTCACTTAGTCCAGCTAAATGAAGCCTAGATCCTTCGTGTACTGATGGAAACACTAGCAGCATGTATTGAAGCCATATTTTTGGATCTGACCATGCCAATTTAAGTAGATGTGGAAAGAATGAGAACCCTGGGCAAATTTTCTCGGATGACTCCAGTAAAGCTGCTGGTGACTCATCTTGTTCTCTCGGATGCATCAGTCAGTTTCAGTGTGTGTTTTGGTTGAAGTATATGAAGAAAATCTGGCCTCCATACACTTGGGGGAGGGAGGAGTATTTTAGCTTTCAAATCATTGTAGATATTTTTCTTTGATACTACACCAAAACTTGACACATGGTAATTTCTTGAAGGTTAGTTGCAATGTGGAATCTCAAACCATATCAATCAATTCCTATTTGGTTACATTAAAATCTATTGGTTTATCTTGCACTTTGAATAGATTTTGTAATATCATGCATTGGTCACTTGGAAAATATAGATTCTTATGAGTTATACAGATCTTCCAAACATTGATACATTTCATTATATATTTTAAAATCACATTCATTATATCACTATCAGTCTCTTTGGAGGAGTCTTTAAGCATGGGGAAGATGTCAAGTTCATGGTGGCAGATACAAGTGTTCCAAATTCTAATTTTTGCTTGAAAGCTTGCATTTCATCATTGGCAGCAAATGCTTTCAGTTGTTTTCCTTGAAGTGACAGGCTCACTTTGTTCATTTTGGGAAAACTGTCTGCCAAATACTCCAATCTAAATAATCTTAGTTTGTCTTTCAGTTGTTCTTTCAAGTAAAAATGATGTTCCATGAAAAAAGAGGCTAGTTCAGCTTGAAATTCAAACAATTGCAGCAGTGCTTTTCCTGGAGACAGCAGCCATTGTACTTGGAAGACAGCAGAAGCATTTTATGTGTGCTTTCTCTTTCATCAGACAGAATATTAAAAAGATGTACTCAAGTGTTGAGCTTGAATAATTTTTACTGTTTCATTAAGGATATTTCTAACTGAAAGTGAATTTTTTTTGCTGTATATGTGTGGCAGTGAGGAGTGTAAGAACTGCTAGTATAGTTTAGTGCCACTGCTTTGATTTGCGCTAAAGTACAAGCTATTTTACCCACCACTGCGTTTGCACCATTAGTGCAAATGTGAACACAGTGAAAAAAGGTAAATAATGTCTTAATAGTGTTATGAAAATAGTTTTAACCCTTAGGGTCTTGGGAACCTCCCAAGGGTCCATGGATCACACCTTGAGAACCACTGTCCTAAGTGACATGTCTGAGTTCTTCAGGATTTGATCCTAGGTCCTCTTTTCTTCTTACTCTTACCCTTTCCTTAGGCGAACGCTTCTACTGCCTTTGAACTACCTCAGAGCAAATAACTCATACACTTGATATCTCAAGTCCTGACCTCTCCCTGGAGCTCTAGAACCAGGTATCCAACTGTCAATTCAACAGTGGCACTTGGATATCTCAAAGGCTCCTCAAGGGTAACCTCTAAGACTTCACTTGTGGTCTTCTCCCTTGTTGTCTTCCATCCATTTATACAAGCCAGAATCCTTGCCCTTACCACATTTGCCCTTCCCCCTTATACAATCAATCACCCAGTCTGTTAATTTTATCTCCTAAATATCTATTTAGTCCATAACTTCTCTCTATCTTCACCACCACTACCACTACCAAAGTCAAAGACACCATTATCTCCTGCTGGAATCACCACAACAGTCCTCCTACAATCTCTTCTCCTCATTGTCTAGCTGAGTGATCTTTTCAAAACAGAAATCTGATCATGACAAAACCATGCTTAAACCTTTCAATGACTTCCCATTGCTCTCACAATGAAGGTCAAAATCTTTAACACGATCTTACTCCCCAGTCTAGGTCAGGTTCTTTGGTATATGCTCTCATAGAACATGTTTCTTCCCTTCCTCATGCTCATCATGGTTTGTACTTACATATTCATGAGTGGGATTTTTTAATTATTGTCTCTCCCTGATGAGCTTGTAAGTTCCATGACAGAAGACATTTTATAAATATTTAATTTGCTGAGTCAATGATCAAATGAGGCCTAGGATAACTCCTCTGAGCATAGATTAACCATTGAAAAATAAGTCTTCTTCCCCAGACCCTTGGGTTGAGGGAAGACCTATTTTATTTCTATTGTCTCATAGCATTTCAAAGAAAAATGCTACCTTGTCCTAGGCTTTCTGTCAAATTGCCCACCCAAGAGCTGGGGCACATTATTCTTCCTTTTGACATAGGAGCCCTCTTTGCTCCCCATCACTCATGCTGCCAATGGCTTTTGAAGAAGGTTAGCTAGCAGTCCTGGCCTTTCATGAATGTAAAGGAGGAAATCTCATCTTTCTCCTACTAGGTACTTGGCTCGAAGGCCCATTTCAGCAAGAGAGAATAAAATATATCAAGTGGAGGTGCCAGGAGGGAGACAAAAGGAAAATGAGTCATGATGTTTGTCCTTAGGGAGGCTTCAATCTGCTGCAGCAGACAGAACCCCATTTTGGGGTTCTGGGAATGAACACAGTCAACTTTGAAGAGAGATACCAATTTAAAGAAGGATGTGCTATGTGATGTGAGGTGGTCAAAAGACTGATCAGTCATGCCGTTGTTTTGTAAACCCTTCCTGAGAGCTAAAATCCATTCCAGCTAATAGCCTCCCCATTGCCAGCCATAGTTCAGTGTGTGACATCATGTGGGAAGTCACTAGTTGTCAGTGACATCACTCAGCAGTGCCATTTCCATAATGGCCCTAGACCACAGGTGGCAAACACAAGGCCCATGAGCCTAATGCAGCCCTTCACCTTGTTTTATCCGGCCTGGCACCTTGTTTCTACCCAGCAGCAGCGCCTAGCTCTCATTTAACTGTGAAGGAGTAGTTACATTTATACAGTCCTAAAATTACATTTGGCCCTTTGAAGGCAACCACAAGGCTGATGTGGCCCCTGGTGAAAATGAGTTTGACACCTCTGCCCTCAACCTTGGGTAGCTCCAGCTGAGGATCTACAGAGAGCACAGGCTTTGGAATGGTCAGACTGGGATTCAAATCCTCTTCCTGCCTATCTGTCCTCAGAAAAGGCAGCACTACCTTCCTGGACTTTTTCTCAGTGTCCTCATTCGTAAAATGGGGATTCCTATCTCACAAGAAAGATTATAAGGGTTAAATATGCAAGACCCTACACTGGGGGAGTTAGTGTTTAATGGGTACAGAGTTTTAGTTGTGCAAAGTGAAAGAGTTCTGAAGAGGGATGGTGGTGTTTGTTGCACAACAATGTATGAATGTACTTAATGCCACAGAACCATACATTTAAAATGGTAAATTTTATGTTATGTATATGTTTAATTTTTTATCCTCACCCAAGGACATTTTTTCATTGCTTTTATAGAGAGAGCAAAGGGGAAAGAAAGAGAGAGAAACATTGATGTGAGAGAGAAACATTGATTGGTTGCCTTCTTATATACAGCCCAACTGCAGACCAAACCCACAACCTGGGTATATGCCCTGACCTGGAATTGAACCTGCAACCTTTTGGGGTATGGGATGATGCTCCAACCAACTGAGCCACACTGGCCAGTGCTGTTATATGTATCTTACACTAAAACAACAACAACAACTTTACACTGGTCTCCCATGTAGCAGGTGCCTTAAAAATGTTGGTTTCTGTCTTATCTCCTTAGCAGGAGCCAAGGTCCAGTTAATCCCAGGGCTCTTAATCCAAGGCAACCCTTTCTTCCAAGACCCTGAGACAGGAGACCCACCATAGCCCCTGCCCTGGAGAGCTGAAGGCCTGTTGGGGCAATGAAGTAGTCTCCAGACTTGGGAGATCAGGAATGCTATAAGATGAACACTTTCCAGGGCAAGAAGCCAGGACTTGAGGCTGCTGGGGAAGAAGAGAGCTGGGTCTAAGATTTGACTTCACTTCCTTCAGGTGTCTGCTCAAATGCTGCCTCCTCACAGCAGCTCTTCTTGACCCCTATTCCTATCTCAGGATGCCAGGTCATAGGACAGTGTCCAGAGCTCTGACTGCTGAGGCTCTCTTCTCTGGAAAGTGGATACCAGTGAAGCTCCTCATCAGAGAAGAGGGAATGATTGAGCTACATCTCTGCTGGAAACTCCAGAGCCCTTCTGGGAGGGCTCCTCTCTAACCATCAGTTTTCTTCTTTTTCAAAAACATATATTTTATTAATTATGCTATTACAGTTGTCCCATTTCCTCCCCTTAATTCCCCCCAACCCTGCATACCCCCTCCCACCCATGTTCCCCCCCTTTAGTTCATGTCCATGGGTCATACATATAAATTCTACGGCTTCTCCATTTCCTGTACTATTTTTAATCTCCCTCTGTCTATTTTCTACCTACCATTTATGCTACTTATTCTCTGTACCTTTCCCCCCTCTCTCCCCCTCCTACTACCCCACTGATAACCCTTCATGTGATCTCCATTTCTGTGATTCTGTTTTAGTTGTTTGCTTAGTTTGTTTTTGTTTTAGTGTGGTTGTTAATAACTGTGAGTTTGTTGTCATTTTACTGTTCATATTTTTTATCTTCTTTTTCTTAGATAAGTCCCTTTAACATTTCATATAATAGGCTTGGTGATGATGAACTCCTTTAACTTGACCTTCTGGGAAGCACTTTATCTGCCCTTTCATTCTAAATGACAGTTTTTCTGGGTAGAGTAGTCTTGGATGTAGGTCCTTGCCTTTCATGACTTAGAATATTTCTTCCCTGCCCCTTTTTGCCTGCAAGGTTTCTTCTGAGAAATCAGCTGACAGTCTAATGGGACCTCCTTTGTAGGTAACTGTCTCCTTTTCTCTTGCTGCTTTTAAGATTCTCTCCTTCTCTTTAATCGTGGCTAATGTGATTATGATGTGCCTTGGTGTGTTCCTCCTTGGTTCCAACTTCTTTGGTACTCTCTGAGCTTCCTGGACTTCCTGAAAGTCTATTTCCTTTGCCAGATTTGGGAAGTTCTCCTTCATTATTTGTTCAAATAAGTTTTTAATTTCTTGCTCTTCCTCTTCTCCTTCTGGTACCCCTATGATTTGGATGTTGGAATGTTTAAAGGGGTCCTGGAGGTTCCTAAGCCTCTCCTCATTTTTTTGAATTCTTGTTTCTTCATTGTGTTTTGGTTGAATGTTTCTTTCTTCCTTCCTTCGTCCACACCATTGATTTGAGTCCCAGTTTCCTTCCCATCACTGTTGGTTCCCTGTACATTTTCCTTTATTTCACTTAGCATAGCCTTCATTTTTTTCATCTAATTTGTGACCATATTCAACCAATTCTGTGAGCATCCTGATTACCAGTGTTTGAACGGTGCATCTGATAGGTTGGCTATCTCTTCGTTGCTTAGTATTTTTTCTGGAGCTTTGATCTGTTCTTTCATTTGTAGCCATCAGTTTTCTGAACATGTCACTAGCAACGCTTACTGTGTGCTGTATAGAGCTGGCTTGGTGCCCCCACTCTTCCTCACAGTAGCCTCCCTTCCTTCTCCAGAGCATGTGCCTGTGTTAATATGATAATGCCCCAATAATGACCAAGACATGACTTCAGCTAACCAGTTAGGCCCTCTGGAATGGCATCTGAGGCACTGCCTTCATTCTCCCTGGTGAGGAGGCAGCATAGGCACTGGCTGGGAAATTGCATCTGGGAAAGCACTGAGGGGGAAAATTGGAAGTATCAGAATTTCCCAGGTTGTTATTCCACAGGGGCCAAACATCGTTAGTAGCAGCACTAATTATGATCCAGGAGAGTCAGGCCTGGCTGCCGAGCCTGCATAGGTGGTCCTTGAGAGTGGCCTTGGGAGCCAGCAGGACAGAGGTAGAGCTGCAGGGAGTTCCTGGGCTCTGAAGCCTGGGAAATCCAGGAGAGACGACATGTGGGAATGGGCAGCTGGGTGCCCTCATGTCCTTTAGAATGCTTGGAACTGTGATAGGAAGGGAGGAACTTAGATTGCTGCAGTGATTTCTACCTGCCCAGAATTCAGAGTTGCCTGTACTTCCTCTTTCCTCATTCTTTCTTGTCGTCTATGCTCCACTGAAAATTCTTGTGTCAGTGTCACCAGTGACTTCCCTGTTGCCAGTTTCAGAGTTCATCTCTTTATCCTCGTCTTACTCATCCTAGCAGCAGTATTTGACATGGATGTTTGCTCATTTCTTCTTAAAACATTCTCTTCATTTGGCTTCCAAGTCACTTCTCTCTCAGTTCTTTTCCTACCTCCGTGGCCCCATGTGCTGGCTCCTCCTCATCTTCCCCATTTCTGGGATGCCCCAGGACTGCCATCACAGCTCTATTCTACCTTATCTACTCTCACTCCCTAAGAAATCCCATCCATCTCAGAACATTAAATTCAGCTACATGTTGATAAATCCCAAACAGATATCTTCAGCCCCTATACCTCCCCTGAACTTTAGAATCGTATCCAGCTGCTACTTGATATCTCCATGTGAATGTCGCTCACAGTCCACTCAAACACATTGGTCCCTCAGTCTTCTCCATTGCCATAAATGCAACTCTCTTCTACCAGGTTCCACATTTTGGAGTCATTCCTGGCTCTTCTCTTTCTTTCATGCCCCCTTGTCCAGTTCCTCAGAAAATGCTTTCAGTTCTACCCTTTGAATTATCTCCAGAATCTGGTCACTTATACTACTCCCGCCCTCATCAGAACCACCACCATTACTTGTTTAGAGAATTTCAATCACCTCTGAATAAGTTACATTGCAGATTAGGCTGCTATACTAGAGTCTCCAAAATACAGTGTTTTATGCAGGCTAGAAGATAACTACTTTCTCAAGTATGAACCTGTGTATAGTAGTCTAGGATTAACACAGTCACTAAACAATGTCAGGGATCTTAGCTTTTCTTGGCTTGCTGCTCTGTCATCTTCAACATGTAACTTTCATCTTGTGGCCTAAGATAGCTGCTCCAGCTGCCACTCTCACACACATGAGATTCTAGCCTGTGGAAAGGGAAGAAGGAAGAAGTAGGGGGCTGGCCCATTCCCTTAAGAACATGACCTGAAATTTGCAGATATCCTTCTGCTCACATCCCATCAGGATGTTCTCAGAAGACAGTAGCCAGAGTAGTCCTGTAAAATCATGACATGTCATTTCTCTGTGCAGACTTTCTAATGACCTCTCTCTCAAAATGAAATCTAAGGTCCATACCATGGTCTGCAAGGCCCCTTGATCTCATTTTCTATATCTGTCCCTCTTGCTCATTCCATCCCAGTCAGGCAGTACTCCTTTCAAAATGCTCCTACCTCCAGGCTTTTGTAGTTGCTGTTCCCTCTGCCTGGAACACTCTTCTCCCTGATAGCTACAAATGTGGCTCCTTCACTTCCTTCAGGTGTCTGCTCAAATGCTGCCTCCTCACAGGAGCTTTTCTTGACCACTATTCCCAGCATCTCTAGTCCCTTTACCCTACTCTTTTTCCCAAGTCAATGAACAACACCTGAAATATTATATGTTTACTTACTTTCTATCTGTTTCTCCCCACTAGCAGGTAACACCTGGGGTCCACATGTAGGGGGTGTGCTGTACGTGCTTGTTGAATGAATGATGGATGAAGATGGTAGTGTCTGGGCTCAACAAAGACAGGAAAGGGTGTCTTTCCTAATCATTTGAGGGAGGATCCACTTCTTGATCTCTGTTGTGGTTCCAGTTTGGAGGCAGAGAACACTTCTGAGCATTCCCTTCAGTTCAATTTATGAAATATTCATTAGCCATCTAGTGTTTTATGTATCTAGTAGGGTGGATATAAAAGAATAAACTATAGTACGGTCCTCAGGAAACTTACAGGTTGGTCAGGAGCCTTAATTTTGTTCTTTTCTTTTTTCTTTGCAAGTATGACTACTGAGGTACACTGCAAAAGATCAGTGCCCCGGCTGGTGTGGCTTAGTGGAATTGCTGGCCTGCGAAGTGAAAGGTCGCCAGTTTGATTCCCAGTTAGGGCACATACCTGGGTTGTGGGCCAGGTCCCTAGTTGGGGGCATGTAAGAGGCAACATTGATTTTTCTTTCCCTCTCTTTCTCCCTCCCTTCCCCTCTCTCTCTAAAAATAAACAAATAAAATCTTTTTTAAAAAAAAGATCAGGAAAAGAGTAGATCCTTCATTTATGGCAGTACCATGAACTGTTGTAGCCTGGGTGGGGGAAGAGGGTAGGGAATAAAAAGAAGCTGGTCCATTATAGGTTATAGTTCTATGTTGTGGTGGGGTTCTTTCTCTTAATCCCTGGGGAGTAGGGCTTCACTCACTGCTGGTCTGGTTAAGAAACAATTTGAACCAGTTCCAGTCAATGGATGAGGGGAAAGACATGAGACAACTGGGGTGGCCAGAGGGCTGGGGAGGTGGCGGGGAGGTATGGGAGTCCAGGGGCTGGGGCTGGAGGACAAGGTAGTTTGGAAAAGTAGGAAATATATTACCTGAAACAATTGTTCCATTATCTTTTCCTGCTCTGGGCAAAACAGAAAAGGTCAGGGTTCGTTATTTTCCCAAGACTCCTCCACGCAGGGCCACTTAGACAATACTTTGACATTTACAGCCTGAGAAGATCAGAGGCCTACCTTTGAATTTCCACATTGGGAAAGTTCCAATTTTTTCCCCTTTGGACAAGGCTACTTGTTGCATCCCCTTCTAATTTTTCTTTCTCTTTTGACATTGCCCTTCCATCTCAGAGGTAATGCTAAGAGTAAGTGGTTCTCAAACTTAAACATGCATTGGAACTGCTTGGAGGGCTTGTTAAAACAAGATTGCCAGTTGTCACACCCAGAGTTCACTAATTCAGTATATCTGGGGTGGCACCTGAGAATTTACATCTATAGCAAGTTCTCAGATGCTGCTGCTGCTGCTGCTAGTCCCTACCACACAGCTAATTTGGGTTTAAAAATGTCCCATCCCTATCTTCCACTCCAGTCCTTTCCTCCCACTCTCCAAACACAGGGAAGTGGGCCTTGAGTTATCACATGATTAATTCCAATTAGATGTCAAGGATTTTCTGACCATCAGAGTTATAAGCCAAGTCAGTCCCAGGAATCTCCCTCCCTATAAATCCTTGAGAATCTCTTCCATTCTCATATGTCTGGGTAAATGAAGATCTGTTGTCTGCACATACCCCTATCCCCAACCTCTGTGCACAGCCCCTCCTAGGGTAGGGGATCTCTGGACCTGAGAATCGTAGAAACTCTTGCAGGTGGGAGATGGGAGAACAACAGACGCAGAATAAGCAGAGGAAACCCCCACCCCTTCCATACTTCTGTTTCTGTGAAATTAAAATATTTGTTTGTTCCTGGGCTCTGCTCAATGCTGATGTCTGGGAGACCATTTATGCTTAATGTCCCCAACCCATTAGCAGCCTGGCATGGGGCACTGCTAATCAGGTTCCTTAATAGCAGCACTTTGAAGAGTGAGGTTGTAAGTGCCTGTACCAGCCTCAGCTGGAGAGGAAGCATCTAGTTGAAAATCAGGGCCCAGATAGGCTCAGAGGTGTCCTAAAATGATTCGTGCCAGTGTAGGAGGTCCATCTAATGGTAACCGGTCCTTCCACATTTATCTTGGTAGAGATGCCAGAGTAGACCCCCCTGACCACCTGGGGTAAAATAGCAAGACCCCCATTCCTACTCTAGCCTGCTCTCTCCTCACATTGAAGGACAATGGGCTCCTTTGGAGGCATATTCCTGTACCAGTGACCCCCATCCAGCATTTATTGAGCACCTCTATGCACGAAGGTCTCTCTCCCACATCACCTGCTTCCCCCTCCAAAATCCAAAACCCACATTTTGTTTGGTTACCAAATAGGTGGTGAGGTCCTTTGGCCAAGAATCTAGGGGATCCCTGAGGGTTATTTAGCTCTAAGACTCTGTGGTTTTGTGTTGGCTGCTATGTCTGTAGCTACTCTTGAAGAGTTTGGGTTCTGTGGCTTTGATCTATAGGTAGAATCTCCAGAGTACCCTCAATTAAGGGTAATGAGTTAATATTCTCAGAGAGGAGGCTATGCCTTGAATCCAATCTCAAAGTATTTGTCTCTTGCTCTTCTTGATATCTCTTGATGCTTTTGGCCCTACTAGATAACTCAAACTACTGGTAGCTCCACAAGATGCTGAGAGGCAAAGAACACTACCCTCTGCCACCCTCCAATGAAACACTTGAGAGAGGAGGCAAATTTCTTCTATTAAAGAAGCACGGAGCCCTGGATGGTGTGGCTCAGTTGGTTGGAGCATCATCTGTACACTGAAGGGTTGGGAGTTTGATTCCCGATCAGGACACATGCTTGGGTTGCAGGTTTAGTCCTCAGTTGGGGCACGTGTGGGAGGTGGTCAGTTAGGGTTTCTCTCTTGAACTGATGTTTTTCTTTCTTGAACTGATGTTTCACACACACACACACACACACACACATACACACTCTCTCTCTCTCTCTCTCTCTCGCTAAAATCAATAAATGTATTTTTTTAAATTTTTTTGAAAAGGAGCATAGAAGGAACCATCAAGTGCCAGTGACTAGTTCATGTTCACCCTCCCCTCATTGCTGGGAACTCCAGGTTGAATACCTCTAATTGGAATCCCAACACTGAGCCCCAATATCCATGAGAATCACAGGGCTAGACAATGCTGACTTTTCTCCCAGGCAGGGAGAGCCCATATGGGCACCTATGTTCCAGGTCACCAATAAGTCCTGGTTGGCCAAGAATTTGGGGACTTCCTCTTTCCTGCTTTGTCCATCTTGGTTCCTCAGCCTCAGGTCTGAGCTGTGGGGAGCTCTCTCCAATCTGCTGGAACAGAACATCACAAGCTGCTCCTATTGTGGTCTGGGCCGCCAGGTCCCCAGCCTGCTGCTGCAGCTGGAAGAAGTCTATGATGCTAGTAATCAGTCTACAGCATCCCTACACATGCCAGTCCTTTCGTGGGGGAGGAATCACATTTGAAGCAGGCAGTTTGGAGAGAGTGGGGAGAATGGAGGAAGGGAGAAGTGCTAGGTCATCAACTGGGCAAAGCCATGTTTCAGCCAGGCCACTTTGTGCCCACACTTTTGCTATAGCCCAGCCTTCCCACATGGGCTGTTCAGGCCCATCTGCCCGACTCTTCTGCTCTCTCCTGCTCCTATGTCCTAGAGAAATGCCATCATTTCCCTTCTCTGTCTCTTCTGCCTTCTGGGCCCCACCTGGCCCATCCCCAAGATGTACAAACCTTCCAGCTGGAGGCTGGCTTTCAGGCAGGCGGTGTAAGCCAGGCAGGGGCTAGAACTGTAGGCTTGAACTCATGATCCTGTGTTTTAAGGTCAAGAGTAGGTGGGTACACTTAGCAAATGAAATATCACCTGCTTCCTGGATCCCTTCCCACCAGGACGTGGTCTCCCTGAAACAGGCTTTAAAGGTAGAAGACCAGTGCTTGACGCATATTTGTTCCTTTTCGAGGTGGTGGCTTTGGGCAAGTCCAAGTCAACCCCTTTGATTCTCCACTTTCCTCATCTGTAAAATGAGGGCATTAAGTAGGGTATTTGAGAAGGAGTAAGTAAACCTGGAACAGCACTACAGATCTTATTCTCTTGCCCTGTTCCTTTGGGTCCTTCTGGATGCTGGTCACATGGGAGATGCTCTTTTGTCTGCCTGAGGGGTCAGGATGCCCCTAGGAGATAGCCCTATCCTTCCCAGGAGTAGCCAGAGTCCTGAAACCTCCAGGAAGGGGTGTGTGAGTCCATATCTCTGTTGTTTTTCCAAGGACCCAATGGAGAGGGGGTGGGTGGAAAATAACTTAGGTCAAAGGTGGGGTAGTAGGGATAGGCTGGGGAGGTGAGGATGGGGTGGGGAGGTAAAGATGGGGTGGGAAGAGGGGATGCATTGGGGAGGTGAGGTCTCATTTCCATTGCTTTGCCCTAGGAGCCCCCAGAGTTTGTGTGTGCAGGGTTTTTCTCTTGCCCAGCTCTGGCCAAGTTTGAAGGAGAAATCCCCATTAAAGATTGATGTCAGAGGCTTGCCTTCCCCTCCCCCAACCTCATCCTTGGTGATGTAAGGAAATTATTTGAACATAGGAGTTAATGGAAGTAGGCTTCTAGTGTGTGGGTGAATTCATCACTGTCTCTTTGCATTCCAAGAGCAGATCTGTCTTTCAGGGTGAGATATCCCGGGCTGACTTTCCAAGGTCTGAGAAATATAGATGTCACTTTGGAAGGTCAGGGTTGGGGGCAACCTGGTTAGGGATTTTGGGAAACTGGGGTGATTGCAAAGTGGCTGCAGAGATTGACTGGGAAGGGTTTCCCTTTTGTTCTTTAATTATGGAGGGAAAGGAGGCAGAGGGTATTGGCATTGCTGGGAATGCTGCTGCCTCAGACCCCCCTTCCCCAGCTGTCTCTTGCCTTGGGAAGTAGGCATATCCCCTGCAACCCACTGCTCAGGGTGAGAAGGGCTGTTTTTGCAGCTGTTGTTGACAGTGATGAAAGAGATGGAGAGGAGGGGAAGGGAGATGAAGGGGGGCTGTTTGATGGGGTACTGCTCTGGAGAGAAGACACCAGCTCTCCTTCCTTCCATTCCCTCATTTGAGCAGCTCAGCACTTCCTGAAGGTGGCACTCAGGGAGGGAGCTGTTTTGAAAGCACAATGACCTAGTGCTGTAAGGCTTGGAGGCTGGGGTGGGGAGGTGGTGATGCGGTATGTGAACAGGGAAGATAATTATGCAGGTGGGGGCAGAACTCTCTGGGCTAAGGGAGGACTGCTGCCCCCTCCAGCCTCCCACAGTGCCAGGCCTTCCCAACAATCTAAGCACTCACTCTTCCATTTAGTGTGAGTGCAGAGACACAGCTATGAAATGTTTAGAGGGAAAATGACTAGAGACTGTACTGAGGATTGTTCCCCACCTCTCCAGATATTCAGATGGTTTTTCTCAGATATTTATTTGGGTCTTATTCAGTCATCTCTCTACTCCTTATTCTTGCTTCTTCCTCCTATTCCCTTGGTTTTTCAGTCTTTCTCTCTCTGATCTTGAAAATGGGATGTGTTGGACAAAGACACTTTCTTCTTGTTGCCACTCTTCAGGATGTAGCAAGATGGATTTAAATCAGATAGAAGAAAGAATGAGGAGTGGGGAGTAGTGGATGGTCAGGAGAGAAAGCAACTCCTAGGGGTGCGCTATGGAATCCTATAGACTCATAGAATGTTGGAGCTACAGAGACCTGAATAATCTACAGACATGTAACCAGAGTTTCTTTTATAAACGGCTATTATCTGCTATAATCTGTACTATCAGTGGTAAATTTGGATGTGTCCCACTGGTACCTGGGAAGAAGTGTAGTCTCTCCTGTGCTTCCTCAAAGCTGACAGATCCCCCACCATGTACTCACTGAGATGATTCACTGAATGTGGAACAGCTTCTTTCTTCTGAGGCTCAGAGGATGCAGCTGATTTCGCTATGAAGAGTGACTTTTCTCTTGAAACCAGGGGCATCTGCAGACTGGACAGCCCTTATCAGAGCTCTGGACATGTGCCTAGAGGCCAAGCTGCAGGGCCCCAGTATGTTGTCCTCCTCCCAGACTGTTTTCTGGACATCCCTCCTCAGTGACCCCTGGGGTGGTCCAGCTCTAATATATGCTCTGGCAATGTATTGAAGGGAAGCCTGTTCTGCTGGGGCAACTAGAATCTGCTTTAACTTGCCTTCCTTCACCAAACTGGTTTCAGCCAAACAAGACAGCAGGGGGCGCTCCTGGGTCATCCCAGGAGAGGATTCTGGGCTTTTTTTTCCCACCCCCCAGCCTGGACTCAGAACACTGGAAATTCTGTCTGTCCACTTGCCAATCTGAGGGTGAGCAGGGCAGACCCTCTGAGAGCTGGAAGCAATCTTTTCCTAGCAGGCAAAGACAGAAACTTGAGAGAAAACGGACATTTCTGACTTGTCCCTGAAATTCCTTGGACAGGAAGGACACTGACTTCTGTCTCTGGGAGATGGGCTAGTAGGGCAGCTTTCCAACCCCTGGCCATGGCCAGTGCCAGGTAGATCCCAGTTTGGGCACAGTGTAACTCCTGGCCCTATGCCAGTCCCCAGCAGCTGACCCTATCTTTGGAGAGCTGAATTTTCTTTAAAATGACTCCCAGATTAATGTGTTGCTATTGCTTATGCCTTGCTCACTAGGTTTTTCATTGTGGGGGAAAAAAAGCTTTTTTTTTCTTTCTCCTAGACCTAACACCGTGCTCTGTGACTGTTCTTGGACCTCTGTGGGGGTCAGATGGGGATGGGATAAGGCAGGGAGTGCTGAACAGGTCGGTGGGCTTTGGCACATTCCTGACACAGCCATGGCCTTCTGGGCAGTAGCTTCTGCTTCCCAAGACTCTGCTCCAACTTTCTTTCCAGTTGTTTCCCTCAGACTTCCTCATCCTCACCCAGTCACCATAAAGCCATGGACCCTCAGGAATTCCTCCTTTTTAATAATAGAGCCTGTGCGGGCATTGATTTATGGGAATAGGGAGGGCAAGATGCCTGTATCAGGTTACACAGCCCCAAAAGAAAAGCCTGGTCTTTAGCTCTAGCACTCCAAGTCTTTTCTAACCAAAGAATGGGGCATGGTGCCTGGTATGGAGGATGGGGTCTCTGGGCTGGAGACAGTCTTTGTTGCCAGCTGAGCTGAGGGCACAGGCCCAAGTTTGTGAATATTTCTGGGGAGGACATGTCCGAGTCATCCTCAGATCTGGTTTCTGCATCAGAACCCAGAGTCACTGGTTTTCCCTAGAGTCTGGTTCTGCAGGAGCGCCAGTACATCCCACAGGGCTTTGGGGTTGCTGGGAACATTAAGGCAGCTGGTGTTCCAGGCTACGGAGGAAGGGGATTAAGGGAAGGGAAAGACATGACCAGTGTTGGAGGCCTTGGCCTGTACAGCAAGAGAACTGCCACACCTTCCTCAATGTCTTAGGGGTCCTGACAGCCCCAGCCCACCATCACTGAGGCACTACCTTTCAAGCTCTCTTGGGCAGTAGAGGTTAGAGAAAGGGCCTTTTCTGGTCAAAAATCTGTGGAGAAACAGATTCTGTAGCTTGCCTGTAGCCTTTTCCATGTGTCTCCCAGCCTTTCAGCCAGACCATTTCCCCTGAGGTTTTATCTAACTTCTTCCAGCTATAATTTTAGCCCACCCTTTAGCTTGTGGCACGCTCTGGAGACCCCTGGGACACCCACTTATGCAATTAGTGTGCCATTGGACCAGTGAGACACAGATGTGTGGAAAGAGCTGAGGATGAGGAAGATTGCATCCCAAATCAGCCTATTCATGGGTCTCAGAGGTCAAAAGTGTTACTGGGCCCTGGAGGAATGTTGGTGTTTTCAGGAAGATGGTGAGGGTTTGGGAGCAGTCCACAGTTGCTCAGCCGTATCTGAGATCTCCTTATGGAAATGAGGCCTCAGCTGGACTAAAAAAGTCAGAAACCTTTAAGATACATTATAGCCCCACCTACATGGTCCTCCCCTCCATTCTCTTGTGTCATCTGACCCTCTGTGTAGGGGCAAGATTTTCCATTCTAAATGAGCATTTACCCCTCTTTCCAGTATGTGAGCATCAGCTGCATATCAGCCTGCTCTGGGGACCTCAGGTTCCTGAGATGGAAATGAGGGAGTGCAGAAGTCAAAGGCTTGTTCCTCATCCAGCCGTGAGTTGGAAGTTCACTAGCACATCCATTAGGAATGACCACTCCCCACCCACTCACCCACTGCAATTCCAGAAGTCTCATTTTCATGTCCTCTACTGCTTAGGGAATTAGGAGAGTTTGGCAGAGCTCAGTGATGGCTCCTGGTATATAATTTGAAGGCCTTGGGGTGAGAAGGGGGATGTGGAAACCATAACAACAGCTCCTATTCATTGAGCACTTTTTATGGGTAAGGTGTTGGTCTAAGCATTTCATATGCTTCGTCTTATAAAATCTTTAAACAACCCATTAAATCATGATCCCTATTTTGCAAATGAGTAAGTGGGGTATACATTTAATGACAATAACAATTAAAATAGTAAAAATAATGATAAAATTTTAACAGCTTTAATTTTTAAAAAAGATTTTATTTATTTATTTTTAGAGAGAGAAGGGAGGGAGAAAGAGAAAGAGAGAAACAGTGTGCGAGAGATACATCCTCTCAAACGCCCCCAACTGGGGACCTGGCCCACAACCCAGGCATGTTCCCTGAACAGGAACTGAACCAGTGACCTTTCCGTTCACAGGCTGGTATTCAGTCCACTGAGCCACACTAACCAGGGCTAACAGCTTTAATTTTTTTAAGATGACCCAGTGCCAGGCCTTACACAGTGCATTATATGTATTATTAAGTCCTGGGAATTCATCATACCATCCTCATTTTCAGCTAAGAAAACAGACTGAGAGAGAAATGACTTGCCCAAGGTCACACAGTCTTAGAAAGTGACCAAGTAAGAGCCAAACCCACTTCTGTCTGATTCCAAAGCAGCCTGTGCTTCTCATAACCCCTTAATAACATTGCCTCCCAAGGGACATCATGGAGAGAGCAGGTGGTTATGAAACAGAGTTCTACTGGCTTTTAAAAGCAGGGGGCCCATGGGCTGAGCCAGAAGCTGCAACATCTGCCATTCCGGGAAACTGTGGGAGAACACCCCCCTATTTCTAGCCTGACAATGAGGGAAGCTTCGTGCTATCTTCTTACCCACCTGGGACTCCGCTGTGCAAACCCACAAACTGCAGAAAAACAGTCCCTGGAACAGGCTGGACAGAGGGGCAGGGGATGTTAGCTTTGCCCAGAAGCCTCCTCCTTCCTGCTCATTCTGAGATGTGTACCCCCACCCTGGCAGCCTGTTGTGAGACCTGCCATGGCTGTCAGTCTCTGCTCTCCCTCCAGTGTCACTGTGAATCTTGCTGGGCTGTGGTTGCCTTGGTAACTTGATGGGAAGCTCTTGAGGCTTTCTGGAACCAGAGTGGGCTATGGAGGGAGGCACCACGCTCTGTTAGGCTGCCAGTCACACACACACAAAAAAACAAAACAAACCTTTCCTGTACTTACTGCCCCTGCTAGCCAGCCAGCCAGCCAGCCAGTCCTTCCTTGGATCTGACTTCATCCTCTTCTGTTGCATCTGCTGAAGCTTTGCAGCTTTGGGAGCTTAGTTTGAGAGGAGGGAGCTGTCAGGTACTGCTCTGCCCTTGGAGTTGGCTCCCATTGTTGCCAGAGCTCCCTGGATCCTGCTTGCTCCTTTGCCCTGGCTCTGAAGTCTTAATTGGTTTTATGAAGTTCAATGCGTATTTTTTATGAGACAGATAATTATGGTGAGGGGAGGTCAGGCCTCCTCTGCTGAACTTGGTGGGGCCTCCAGAAGCTGACTGTGATCAGCACCAGGCAGACTGATGAGATCAGGGTGGGGTGGGGCCGGTTGATAGGGGAGGGGGATATAAACTCACCGTGGGAGGATGG
The DNA here is from genome assembly GCA_007922815.1 of Macrotus californicus. Taxonomy (NCBI): domain Eukaryota; kingdom Metazoa; phylum Chordata; class Mammalia; order Chiroptera; family Phyllostomidae; genus Macrotus; species Macrotus californicus. The sequence continues at coordinate 36,600 of VMDR010000872.1, read as the reverse complement.
TCCAAGTCCCTAGGTTCTAGTCTCTGTGATGGGATCAAGATGGAGAAGGTGCACTGTCTGCCCCTTGAAGAAACGCACACTTCTGAGGTGGGACCCTGTGAATGCTGTCCTTGGGGGAGGCGGGGAGAGGTATGGCTCTCTTTCCAAGGGCCTATGGCAGCTCTCTCAGGCTTCCTGGGGATATTCCTACATGGCATTGTCCCTGGCTCTGCCAAGAAATCCTCAATCTTGACACCATTGTTACCTGTGGAGCTGTTTCTTCTCCCTTCTATCCCAGTCTTCTTCCTGTCCTTTCTCCCACAGTCTGAAATATGGCTTCTTTCTTCCTTAGGTCATTCTTTATCACTGGTCTCTGTTTCTCTCTTGGTCTTTCCCCTCAGCCCTAGTCCTGAATGTATGTATGTATGTACATATGTAGGTATATATGTATGTATGTATGTATCTATCCATGTCCCTTCCTCCTCTCTCCTTCCCTCCCTCCCTCCCTCCCTCTCCTTCTCTCCTTCCCTGGTGGGAGTTGACTTGCTATTCGTTATAGGGGCAGCTCCACTCACTGACTAACTGCTGCCACAGGCAGGGTCTGATGACAGTGAGGATGAAATGGAGGGTGGACAGTGCAAGAAACCCCACTGATGTCGGCATGGCTTCCCTCTAACCCTCACGGCCAGGAAGAGCATGGGGGGCAGAGGTTTAATGATTCTCTCTAGGCGAGGAGCTACTGTCCAGGTTCGTGACTCCCAGATGGGCTGAGAGATTGTCCCTGTCCCTAGAGCAGACTGAGCAGCTGTGTGCCTTGCTCCCCTTAACCCTCTGGGAAGGCTCTTTGGCAACCTGTTCTAGTTCCAGTTAGTCTGTCTGACCTCATGTCCTCTTCCAAAGGGGGAGAAGGTGGCTGACCCGTTCATGGCAGATACATAACTGTACTTTCAGACGGAGCCAGTTGCTGGATATGGCTGGCAGTGGGACAGAATGTCCTCAGAAAACACCTATTCAGCCTATTGTCACACTCACTCCTCCCTTAGCTTTCTGAATCAGTGGCCAACTCCCCAGGGGTCACTTCCTCTTTAGAGTAAGTCCAACCTTGCAGGGAAAGAAGGGAGGGATGAGACTGGAGCTGCCCAGGCCAGGAGGGCCCGGAGTCCTTGGCTACTCAGGCCAGGCCCTCCTCCTTCTCCTCCATTTAATTAGCTAATGTCTGTAAAGGGCTAGGCGGTAGGAAAGCCCTCTACAAATGTTGAACACAATTTCATTTCCAAGACTTGCCAAGAATATATTTGCAGATTTTAGCAAAAGGTCACTGGGCCTGCCTGGAAAAGAGGCAGACTCCCTGTAGGGCCCAGAAAGAAGACGCCTCTCAGAAGCTGGGGCAGGGGAAAGAGAGGCCACAGTGGAGGCCAGGGCCCCTCCCACCCTGGTGTTTCAGCTGATCATTGTGGCACTATGCCTGCTTTGCACGTCCCTGACCCTCCTGATTCCCAGAGTCCTAGAGGCTCAGCTGTCTCTGTAGGAAACACCCTTAGAGACTTTCCAACAGGAGATTATGCTAATATTCACAAGAATTAATATTTACTGAACACTTACTATGTGCCAGGCTATAGTAGGGGAGGTGGAGCTTTCCAGCTTGGGGGGAAGTGGCTGCTTCTCAGTGGCAGTGAGGTGGAGGAGCTTTCCAGTGAGCTGACCCCTGTGTGCTGTAAGCCCAGGTCTCCATGAAGTCTCTCTGAAACTTTTAGGAGATGGGTAGCACTTATTCTGCGCTGACCCATGAGAGGAGTTTCTGTTTGCAACCAAGATCCCTCTAGTGTGGATGGATGTTCTGCAAACTTCTGGACTCCTTCCTTCTTTCCCTAGTGACAGCTCACCTGGCCCTAAGTTCTTGACACTCTCCGTGTCCAAGGGGCAACTTTCTAGCTTTTGTGGTCCAAGGCCTGTTTATGTGTCCTTGTCCCTGCCAGAATTCTATGTCATCCAATACAGAGGAGTGGACCCCTCTCCCCATCTCTGTGCCGACTTGGTTTTGGGTGAGGGCCAGAGTGGCAGAGGCTGTGAGAATGGAATAGCCAGTCTGATGTCTCATAGCTCCATAGTCAAGGTAAGTGCTTTGGGAGGGCAAGAGATTCAGCAAAGCAGGGCATGGAGGGTTCTGGATGAGGCAGTCAGGCCAGGCTGGGAATATTGATAATGTGTTTCCCCCATCGCCTGGCCTTCCTTTGTCCCCATATCCTCACCCTTTAAAATCTGAACAGAACTTAAATGGGCTTTCGAGAGACAAGGTCCTTGAGCCCCCAGGCATCACAACCTATTCTGTCCCCAGTCGTTTTTTTCTCTAGTTTCTCTCCAGAGCCCAAAGGCCTGCATGTGTCATCAGTTCATTATCATTCTGATAAAAGCCACTAGTCCTTGAAAAAGCATGACTCCCCAGCTGAGGCAGCTCCCACAATGTGAGGAGGAATACAAATGGATGGAGACATGGGGGGCAGATACACACACAGACGCACAGGTACAAACAGTGATCCTTGGTCCCAGGGGTATGTGTAAACAGACACAAAGTCACTGGTGCATATGGCACACATACTATTACACACAGGCATAGGGATTTTTTACATGTCTGGGGGTGGGGAGTTATACCAGAGAGCCCACAGAGCTGATTCACTGTAGCCACATTCAACATCTAGACCTGTAGTTCACTCAACACCTAGACCTGAGGTGCAGCATCCAGCAGCCTCAGCCTCCTGGAAGCCCAGAGGCCAGGCTCCCCAGACTCAGGGTGGTAGAGGTGTATGGAATATGGAAGCAGAAGTTAGAGATCTCTGAGTTCCATCAGCCACAAGAAGCATGTCTGGAATCTGAAAGCATAGGGACTAAGGCTGCACTGTGGTTCCTGAAAGGGAGTTTGCATTTCCCACCCCACCCTGTCTTCGCCAGGAAGCTCCTCACAGTCATGAAGCCCTTTAGAGATTGGAACAGCTCCCTCAATAAAAGCTACTTGTTCAAAAGGTACTTTTAGTTAATTTGCATTCATTTCATAGACATTACAATATGTGGAAGAACTGTCTCCTCAGACTCCCTTCACTCTACATCTAAGTCCCCAGCCCCGACCCCCAACCTCTTCCTTCCATGCTCCTCTCCTCTGCCCACACCCGTGGGCACAGGTATGAGTTTGATTGGGCCATGCTTTTCAGTAACTCAGGGACCTTATTGGGGATTGTGAAGTGGTAAACACTGGCCACTGACCCATAATCCATGGAGGGACAGCTCCAAGGACAGCCAGAAGGGGTCATAGCTGAATTTTCCCAAAGGAGAGGAAGGAGGATCAAGCACCCAGGGAACTCTCCTAGTTTCCCAGAGGGGGGTGGGATGCAACCCTGAACTAGGGAAAGAAAAATCTATTTACTGCTTGCAAATGGGGGTGCACTGGTGGGGGCAGAAAGAGTAAGCTTCAATTTCTATGACTTCCTCTGGCAGCCAACCCCCATATATTCAGTTCTTTCAAAGAATAATAAATAGCTGATATGTGCCAGGTTTTATGTTAAGCACCTGGAATATAGTGGTGAATAAGACAATGTAGCCCTACCTTCATAGAGATTCCAGTCTAATCGGGAAATCCACAAAAAAATGAGATGATGAATATAGGAATACAAGTTATATAATATATAATAAGTACTGTAAAGTGAACAAACAGGATGTTTGGATAGAAAGGGGGACCTACATCAAATAGAAATTAGAGAAGGGTAGTGACATAGGAACAGACCTGGAAAAGTAGGAACCAGGAGAAGAATATTTCAGGTTGAAGAAACTGCCAGTGCAAAAGCCCTGTGGCAGAGCATTGGAAAACAGACAGTGGTGTGTCTGGAGTGAGGTAATAAGGTTGACATGGATAAGATGAGCAGAGTCAGGTCTTCTGAGCCATGGCAAGGAAGTTGGTGTTATCTTAAGGGTAGAGGGAAGTTCACAAAGAGGTTTAATCAAGGAAGCAAGAGGCAAGATTTGACCTCCATTTAGCAGGAGGATGTGTTAGAAGGGTACTAGTGGATGCAAGTAGACCAGTGGGGAGGCTATTGCAGTCATCCTAGCAAAGAGGGGCAGGAAAGAGAGAAGGAAAGTAGCCAACTTTTTTATTTTTATTTTTTAAGGGAGAATCAAAGTCTTCAAGGTACCTGGTAGGTAAAAATAAAAAATATCTGTCTTGACTTGTCATTTTTATCACACCTAAGATACACCATGGGATTTCCCATCCCAGCTCAGGGCAAAGCCATGGGCTGGTGCTTCCTTATCCTCACATCAGCACGTGATAAGGCTGCTATCTTTTGGAGACTTTCGAGGGAAGTGTCCACCTCCCTCCTTCTGGCAAATCCAGGGAGGAGGTTCCCATTCTGGGGGTAAGGGTCAGTTTCAATGCCTTCTTGCCCACTCCATCTGGAGCAAGTCCATAGTTCTACCCACTGGGCAGTGTCCAGCTCAGACCTACCGAGTCAAGTAGTCACAAATCTACCACCCCCCTCCCTAAGCCAGGGCTCCAGAGACTGTAGAGCCAATTGCAGCTCCCAGCTGCCCCTCTCACCATCAATCAGGGCATAAAAAGGGTGTCAGAATCAGGACTGAGGGAATGGGGCACTGCTCAGAGCCCAAACCGCCCCCCAGGGATACAGGAATATGAGATGAGGATCCTGAGTTTGAACATTTACAGGTAGCACTCAGGATTGAAACCTGATTTATAGTCTACAGGCAGGCAGGAGGGAGTGGGAGGAAGGTGGGGAGCTCTGCTCTGTGTACAGTTCAGCCTTGCTGGGCGGTGGTATTCATATATTACATTGAACTGTCCTTGCAGCACAATGAAGGGCAGTGGGAATGAGACTCTAAATCACACTTCCCTGATGCTCCCCATAGCTCACCAACCTGTAGTGTGGCCCCAGAGCCTAGGACTGACACTTGTAGACACACACACACAGCTGGGGGTGGGGTGGGAGGATCAGCCTGAAATGGAGACCCACAGAGTAGGAAGATGGGATATTAACACCTCTGGCATTTTCTAGGGGCTGCTTATCCTAAAGGCCTCATTGTTTTTTGCCCCCTACCCCTCCTACATTCTCTCCTGTTTTCCGCAGGGGCTTGAATGTGGGCTGTGTCATTTGAAGAAGACATCCCTGTCCACTCTTCATTCATTTGTTCCTGCAGCATCTCTTTTCACACCAGTCACTACCCTGGTTTGTTTGGGACCTCATTATTTTTCTCTTAGGTTTTTGCATCCGGCTCCTAACTCACCCTTACCCCTAATCCAATATCCTTTACTTTGTTACCATGATGACCTCCCTAAACACTGGTACTCCATCCTTCCTTACTGGCTAGGCCCTGGTCCTTAGACCAATCACATGGACTTTCCACTAATCCCTTGTCCCTCCCTCCAGGGCCCTGACCCCCAGCGATCCTGGCTGGTGCTTTCTGGTTCATCAGGGAGGTGGTTGTGCTTAATGGTGATAAGAAAGGGCTCTGGGATCAGACAGATTTGGATTTGAATTCAGGCCTGGACCATGCATGAGTTATTTGAGTAGTGAACTGAATACGAGCAAGAACTCTGCAGCCAGACTGCCTGAGGTTGAATCCTGGGCTGCTACTCTTTAGTCTGTCTAGGGCAAATTACTTAACCTCTTTGTGTAGTTTCCCCATTTCTAAAATAAGGATTATAATAGTGCCTACCTTATAGGGTTGTTGTGCAGATTAAAGAAGTATAATATGTAATAATATTTGTAGTCTTCCCTGGAATGTAGCTATTATTATTGTAATTTTACCTCTCCCTCAGAGCTTTAGTTTCTTGTCTATAATAAATCTACATAATATATTTCCTCCCTGCCTCAAGGCTGTCTTGAAGATCAAATGACACATTCCCTTTATCAACTCTCAAAGGCTCTGCAAATGTAAAATATTATTATTATTTATCAGGTACTTGCTCCCTGAGATTCTCAGGGTTTGGACAAGTGGTTCACCTTCCCTTTAACAACAGAGCAGTCACCTTTATCTTCTTCCTACACAAGCCTCAAGGCAGAAATATATGGAGCTCTGGAGCTAGGAGCAGCCCTGGAGGTCATATGGTCCTCTTCTGCCCAGAGGAAGGGGTATTCTAGGCCATTCTGACAGATGGGCATCTCTGATAGAGATGGTTTCAAAGAAGGCTGCTAATTAAATTAAGGACAGAGAATTTATTCTGTTCATTGCAGAGATGGACCCAGGTTTTGTGGGTCCCAAAGCTTATACAATTTGGGGGAGCCCTCTTTAAGAAAAGAATATAAAATTATCAACATAAAATTAAGTGCAGCATCGGGGGGTGGAGGGAGGTGGAGGAGGATATGGGGGGAATCAGTGGTGATGGACAGAGACTTGACTTGAGATGGTGAACACACAATACAGTGTGCAGATGACGTGTAGTAGAATTGTGCACTTGAAACCTGTATAATCTTGTTAGTCAATGTTGCCCCAATAAGTTCAATTTTTAAACAATTAAATGCAGGCTTTGAAAAGTGCCTGCGTGAACAAGAAGCCCTGAAGCTTAAGCTTCATTAGCTTCATGGAAAATCCACCTCTGCCACCACATTCAGGTGGGCAGTTGACAAATGCTTGTCATTGGTTGTTTATGGCTGAAACAAACCATTTCCACCTCCTCATTATAGGCCAGGATATCTAGAGCACTGGAGTGGGCACATCTTCCACCCAGACTCTGGAAGTCACTCCATTATGAAGGCTGTGCCTCCTGCACTGCCTTCACCCCAGGCTAATTGTTCTTTTTCAAGACCCATAAGCTATTTATTTTTGCTTTCAACTAATTTGCATGTGATTTGCATTACATTAATATTCACACTCATATTTGGAATCCTTCCTCTGTCCCAGTTTAAGTGGGATTGTTGGTACTTAGTTAACATGTGAGTTTAAACTCTCTTCCCAGAATGTAGAGGGTAAAATACAGTCAATTTGGGGGAGGGAAGGAGAAGAGGATAATGATGCATTTGTCTTGGAGACAGTTTCTAAAGTCTCTGGCTCTATTCAAATTGCTTTCCTCCACTTATCCCTGTCCCCTGCCAACCTCATCCCTTCCTAACTTCCTCATGATTATGAAGTTGGGATTGCACATACAGTATTCAAGGACACCCATGCCTATTCAAATGCTGGACTTAGTGTGTGGCCCCTGAAGTTCAGAGGCACATGGCATCAAGATGCCAGCAGACGAGAGCACACAGAAGTTCTTCCTCAGATTACTCCCAGGGAGAATCAGCCCCCTAGAGCCCTCTAACATTGTTTGGAAGCTCAAATTTTCCCCCTCACTGACAGAAGCAGATGGCAGGTGGGAGTATGTATGAGTGAGTGTATGTGTATGCACACACACATGCACATAAACTGTACATACATGTAAAAAGTGTGCACACATTTGCGAGACAGTGAATGCCCATGTGCACATTAGCACATCTACTAAGACAGGCAGAGGAAGTGGAGGTGAGGATGTGGGAAGGAAGGTCTCAGTCTAAGAAAACCACATTGTGGTTCTGAATGACATCAAAGGTGAAATCTGCTTCCCCAGACCTGCTCTGTAATGGAGGAGGCAAAGAGAAGCTAATAAGTCAAGAAGAGGTCTCAGGGCAGGGATGAGATGCTGTTGCCAGTGTCTCCACCAATTCCAGCAATGACATCACTCTCTCAGATCCCTCCTCTGAGGTGGTGAGTCACTCGCAGCCCAATCAATACTGCATTCCATTTGTCTATGCCATCTTTATGCTCTCATGAGCCAATTCATGCTTTTCTCTTCCACACATCCCCGCCCCTGTATTTCCGAGGAACCTGAGCCTACACCCTGGGGTTTATCCTTTATCAGATAAGACAGGAATCCCTGCTTCTGGGTGAGTCAATCAGAGAGAAGAAAGGGAACAAGAGAAACAAAAAGACATTCCTGTATGCATTAGATGGGTCTTGGAACAGAAGTTTAAAACTTGCAGAGCTAGCCTGTGAATAAGGAGAGGGGAAAGTTGAAGAAGCAGAGAAAAGAGAATGAAAAGGAGAGTCAGAGAGAAAGAAGAAACAGAACTGGGATTGGTCAAGAGAGATAGAGTGAGGTGAAGCCATAGCTGTGGATTCCCATTTCTCGGGATCTTAGAATTGCCTCCCCCTTTCCCTTGTTCTCCAATTATATTTGAATCCCTAAACTTAGTGATATAGGGGGAAGCCAAACACTCTAAACTACCAGCCCAGGAGAGGAGCCCCAATGTCTCCCCTGTGAGATCTCACCATAGTCCTACCCTCCTTATTACAGATGGAGGTGGGGGAGCTAGAAACAGGGCAGGGGTGGGAGGAGGAGCAGAGTGAGAGGCACAAAAGGGAAGGCAGTACCCCCTGGGGTGGCTCTGGTTTCTCTGTTGGGACCTCAGTTTTTTTCCAAGGCCTTGGCACCTGCCCCGACATTGTTCTCTCTGGCCTGGCCCTCGTGTTCAGTGGCAGCCTGGGCATCATCCCTCGCCACCGACTGGAATCAGAACAGGGGCCCCTTTATCTGACAGTGAGAGGGACTTGACTGCTCAGTCTCCGTGACTCTAATTTCCCAGGATGCCGTTTGTTTCCAGTGTAAATTGAGCTGCCACAGGAAACAAGCTTTTGGTTTTATGTCTGACTCAACCAGGGAGGTAAAGTTGGGGTTTCATGAGATCATGGAGTGTCAGGTGGAGGGAGACCCACTGTCTCAGGATTTCTTCTCCCCAAGTTCTGTGGCTGAGTGTCTCTACTAACAGGAAAGTTGATCTCCAATTGCTACTTCTCAGTCAACAACTATGCCAATACCAATAATAATAATAGTAACCATTTACTGAGTGCCTAATATATGCCAGAGATTTTGGTAAATGTCTTATGTGTGTTATTTTATTCAATCCTGTGACAACATCATGGGATAATCACCTTTGTTGAAAGTGAAGGTAGAAAATGAAGGAAGTTTCCAGAGGTTGCTTAAGATTTCATAGCTTGAGGTGGAGCTGAAATTTGATCCCAGATCTGCCTGATATCCTCTGCTTCAACATTGCAGCCTCCTTTTCAATTTGAGTTGCAATTCAAAGCCTTTATCTCCAGAAAGTTCTCATTCCCTGCTCCCTCCTTCAGCTGTCCCTCTAGCACCAGCCTTAGGAAGCCCAGGTTGCCCAGACTTTGCGTCCTCAAGTCAGGTTTCGAGTTCCCTTTGTGGCCCTTGAGGTTAAGAGCAGTTTGGCCTTCAGCTCCCGCTCCCTAGGGAGGAAGAGAGTGGGGTGAGAGTGGCTGTCATTATGTTACAGGACATGGGGTCAGCCGGTAGTGCTTAGGTTCTTGTCTTCGTGTAGGAAAGATTTCACAACACGAGTTCATGTGACTATGAGGGTATGTTTATTAAAGCTGGGACAAGAGCATCTGAGAAAAAAAGAAGTTGGGGACAGTAAAACAAGGAAGGGCTCAGCATAGAAGAAACAACAGGAGAGCCTAGGCTGGGCTGCCTTAGCTCACTAAGAAGTCAGAGAAAAGGGGGCCCTGGGGACAGGTACAGAGGATTGGCCTGGGACAAATTGCTGCTGCCCATTGCTGCCTTGATTGCAAGTCTCAGGGTTCCTTAGAGTTTAGGAGATGCTTGCCTGTGGGGCAAGAAGTAAGGGAAGAAGAGGGGAAAGGGAATGGCCCGTGCTGCTCCCCAGAGGGAGAGCATGAGCTAGGCCCTTTCTCTTGAGGCTTTTATCACTCTCTTGCTGGTGGGAATTTTAGGGGTGGTTTCATGAAAGGGTTTCAGCAGAATATTCATCAGCTTTCCAGGTGTGCTCTTTTAGGGTCATGGTCTCCACTGATTGGTCAGTGACAGTGCAGGGGGTCATTTAGTCATTGTAGCTGGTCCTGGCATTGCCCACCTGGTTTTGCTGCTTTTCTGGGCCTGGAGCTGAAATATAGCTGAGGCTTAGATGCTATCTCTAGGGGGGTGACCTTTTGTATCTGGCTGTAAATTACTGGGCCAGTTTGTTCATCTGTCTCAGTTTCCCTATTCCAGTTGCCAAGGAATTTTCCTAGCTTCTAACTATCCGGTCTCATTTTCACACCAGGAACAAAAACATGAGGTTATTGGAGAGGTTTAGGGTCACATGATGCTATGGGCTCCTGGTTCTCTGTAGTCCCAAAGAAAGGAATAGAAGAATGTGGAAAACTACCAGATCCTCAAGGGAGTTGAGGATGGGGGCAAAGGTGAAACAAACTCCTTTTCCCATCAAACCCTGTGCCCCTAGAAGGCTGGTGCTACTGTTTGCGGCAGGACAGTCACAATTTCCAATGCTGCTTGAGATGCAGCCTAGCCTGCATTCCTAGACTCTGTGTCCCCCAGTGGAATGAACCTGTTCTGACCTTGGAAGGCCTCAGGCACCTCCTGATATGCTCAGAGAAATCAGTGTGTTGCTAAGGTTTGAGGCAATCCCAGGGCCACCTTCCACTAGACTGTCTTCTCAAGGCCCTGCTTGGAGGGGATGTTCTGGATTTCTGCTGGGAGAATCCATGTGGACCAAATCTTCCTCTCAGAGTCTGTGAGCAAATCAGGGAATGGTCTCCAGAGAGGAAAGCAGAACAGGGCAAAGACACGGAGGAACAGTCACCATGCCACGTGAGGACAGAGAGCCAGAAACATGGAGATGGAGCAGAGTAACAGAGAACATGGTCCTCCTTTCTTCTGGGGTCAGGGCACGTGTGCTGCAAGGTGGCTTTAGGAAAAATTTAGGGCAACCTCTCTTTTCTTTTGTTTGGTAATTTTATTTTTCAATTAGTTTATATTCAATATTGCTTTTAGTTTCAGGCGTACAGCATAGTAGTTAGACAATCATTTTACAAAGTGATCCCCCCCTGACATTTCAAGTACCCACCAGGCAACCTCTCTTTTCAATATGAGGAAGCTGAAGCTCAGAGAGGGACAGAAGCTGCCCTAGATCATACCATTCCTGAGTGGGTGAGTCTCCCAGTCAGTGTTCTGGGGGCAATGAAAACAGCTACCCCAGGTTCTTTTCAGAAGAAGGGAGACCTGAAGGGAAGGGGTCACAACTTCGACAACCCCCATCCATAGACTTCAGGGGCTTTGTCTCTCATCTGTAAAATGCTCTGGGCCTTCAGTTCCCTCATTAAAAAAAAAATTAGAACAAGAATATCTGCTTTTCTTCCTTGCAGGGCTGTTGTGAGGATCAGCTGGAAATAGTACACAAGGAAGAGCTTTTCAAGCGCAAAGTGTTATTCAGTTTGTGATTAGAACAGGTCAGTGAGGGCTATAGGAATAATGGGAGGGTTAATGCCGGTGCTCTGGGGAGGAGGGAGGCTAAAGTAGGCTCTGTCCCCTTCTCTCTGTCACCTGCCCTGAGAGAAAGCAGTCGGTGTTTCCAAATTGACTTAAGTAAGAAATATGCAGAGCAGCCGTCCCTCACTCAGCCTTTACTTGCCCAAGGCAGGGAGATTTTAATTTTCGAGTTGTAATGAGAAAGAGAAACTCAAAATTAAAGAATATTTCAGTGAAGCAGTCAAAATAGCTGCCCAGACTCTGAATCAAGGGGAGAAATGTAAATTAAAATTCCTTCTCCCTCCTTAGCCCCAACTGGACTTGAAGAAGCAGGGCAAGCTAGGACACAGCTGGTCAAGGTCCCTACAACCCTGGCCCAGAGGTCAGATGGACAGGCAGGCCCTGCCACCACCCCAGGGTGCTGACAGGATGACAAGGAACGGAGACCTTTCACCTACTCACAGGAGAGATTTACCTCGGGCACGGTTGTCCTCCCTCAGGCCATGACCTTGCTGAGTGAGGTCATGCCCTGAATGTTGAGATCAGGGAGGTTGGGGGTGACTCCCTGGTCCCCTGCAGTCTAGTTTTCTGAGGCACGGAGATGCTTTGGCCTACTTTTATCTCCTCTTCTTTCAGATGCTGGCTCACTCATGTACCACAAACATCTCTGTCTCCTACAACTCGTGTTAGGGGCTCTGGGGATGGGGAGTGGCTGCCTGAGCCCTCAGTTCACATTTTTCTGAGCTTCTACCTGTTCCCAAGGGATCACCCTTTCGGATGCAGTTGGGGTGGTGGGAATGGCAGGGGGCCCCTGAGAATGTGTGTGAACCTGAGGGGCAGGACACAGCTTTCTCTCCGCCCTCTTCTCCCATTGCTCTTCAAAGCAAAAGGTCTTGCTCCACCCAGCCCTATCATCTGCCCTTGACTTTCTCCTTTCTCTCTCTCCTTTTCTCATCTACTTATCCAAGAACCATTGACTGGGGGAGGGGGATTGTGTGCCAGGATCTGTGCCAGGGTCAGGGACTACATAAGCAAACCAAGTTCGATTCCTGTTGTCAGGTAGAAGAGAAAGACGGGTGGACTGAGGACTGTGACACAGTATAGAACACGCTCAGCAGGTAGTACGTAGTTCTGAAAAACTCTGGAGTCAGATTGGCCTGGGTCTGAATCTGCCTCCATCCCTCATTCCTTGTGGTGTGACTTCGGGCAAATTGTCTAACCTTCAGTTTACTCATCTGTAAAATGGAGATATCACCTTATAGGATTGTTGTGAAGATTAAGTGAGAGAATCCTGGTGATTGCTTGGAATAGTGCTTGGTGCATGGTAAACATCCACTAAAGGCCAGTTAGTATTATTTGAAGTATCCTAATGATAATATTGGCATTTATTACCCTTTATTGGGTGCTCACTCTGAGACAGTCAGGGTTGCTATGGACACAGCAATGACTCAGCTGTGGCCCTTGTCCTTAAGGAGTTCATAATCTCTTAGAGGTGACAGATATGTGAACAGACCACTGGAAAATTATTGTCACTGCCATCGCTCCAAGACCTGTCATTTTCTGGTCCTCACCATGTGCCAGGCACAATACTAGATTTTAAAGATACATTATCTCTAATTCCTCCCTAACCCTGCAAGGGCTATATTATCCCCATTTTACAGAGATTTCATAATAATTAATAATTTGCTCAAGATCAGGCTGTTTGCAGAGTGAAGTACTGACTTAAGGAGAGTTATCTGCTCAGTATGAAAAGATATCAGAGAAAAGATATCACTTCTTCAGAGAAGTGATGTTTGATCAGGATTTTGAAAAATGAGTAGTTTTCCAGGAGCCAAAATGGGGAAGGAACAGCACTTCTGTGGGCCTCCTGGAGGACTGGACCTGCCAGCAGCACCAGCAGAAGTTCCTTAGGCCTGGAGACCCTTGGGTCCCACACCAGGGATCACTAAACTGGACTGTGGTTACCTGCACCCACCCTAATAACCGTTTCCTTGTCTTCCCCTCAAGACCATATCAAAACCTACAGGAAGGGTGATTATTTTAGGGAGAATATAGTAAACAGGTCTATAATTCCTGAGGATTTCATGAGGTCACAGAGCTAAAATAATTGCATGGCATTGGAACCCCTTGCCCCATACCTGTTGACCCAGTCAAGGGCCCAGAGGGTCAGGGGTATAGAATGGGATCCTCAGGGAGGCTGGGAGTCATTGACGGGGATTGAGTCAGGGAGATAGTCTCAATGGCCGTCAGAAGACCCCACCTCAAAAAAGGAAAAGAAAAAGAAGACCCCACCAGATTTGGAGCAGATAAGTGAAACCTCTTCCTGTGTTAGAGTCATTTCCCCTGCATTCTTTCTCTCTTCCTTTCACTCCCCTCACACCTGACAGCAGCTGCAGAGGAGGGAGCCATCTTGGTGCAGTCACAGGTCTGGTGGTCTGAGCCAAGATGTGGCGTTAGGATCCACCTGGCTGGCTCCACACTTGGGAGAATCTGGACTCATCATCATTAACATTCTGTTTCCCTACTCAGAGCAAGGAGAAGGAGACATCCTGCATCAAGGATAGCAGCAAGGTGAAGACTCCTAGAGCAGAGCAGCCTTTAAAACCTAGCTCAAGTCTCAGAGCCACCCACCCTTAGCCAGTATAGCAAGGGACTCCCAGGGCAGTGGGGAGTTTGAGGCAGCCCTTGGGGGAAAGTATATATAACACAAGGGTGAGGCTTTGGCGCATGTGACAGACAGGTTGCAGGTGCTCTTCAAACTCCTGGCTACGTAGCAGAAGTAGGGTGGACAAGGTATGTCCCTGAGGCTGACGCACCCTCCACCCTCTCCTTCAAACAGTCCTCACCAGCCTCACAGGCCTACTTCATTCATCACATTAAGAATCACCCCTGAGGATGTAAAATACAGCATAAGGAATATAGTCAATAATATTCTAATAACTATGTCTAGTGTTAGATGGGTACGAGATTTATCAGGGTGATTACTTAGTATGTTATATAATGTCTGATCACTGGGGTGTACACCTGAAACTAATATAATATTGCATGTAAACATAATTGAACAATAAAAGAAATTATTTTTAAAAAAGCGTCCCTGGGAGGGAATGGCCCCCACAAGAAGCAGGAAGCATGTGCACATTCCAATAAAACACTCAAAGAGGGAATTATTTCTGGGCTGCCTATCCCAGGTCAGAGTACCAGCAGCCAGATTTCTAGAGCTGCTGTCATTGCCTCTGGCTGTTGGCAAAATTAAACTTCCTGAGAAATGAGAATGAGCTGGCCCCCAGGGTTGGAATTGTTTGCCTGCCTGGGGCTGTCAGTGTGGGGCTGGGAGTGACAGGGGGTGGGAGTGGGGATGGGTAGATTATGGAGGAATAGAAGCAGCGTCATAGGCCCCCATCATGTAGCACATGCCTGTGCCATGTGCACATTGAAATATGTTCAGAACATGTACCAAGTCTACATGTCACCTGCTGGGATGTGGACTTGGTAAGGGCAGGTGTCATGGGGCTTTTGATAACTGCTTGAGTTTCCAGTGCCTGGGACAGTGCCTGGGACAAAGTAGATGCTCAGTAAATAGATACTGATACCTGAATGTACGTAGTCACCAGGCCAGAGTCTCCTGATGAACACTGTGAGAATCCTTCCCAGCCTTTCATCCAATACAGGTCATGTGCCAGGCACCTTGAGGAGCAAGTTAATGCTTTGCTTCCTCATCATTCCAATGGGATGATGCTGTGGGATACTTAATAAATTCCAAAAATAAGTGAAAAATGGTCTCCTTGGCACACGAAGGGGTGGGCAGTGGCCTGGTTGGCTGCCCCATAAAAGGAGGTACACTCTGGGACCTCAGACTCCCACAGTTTCCTCTTCCACCAGCTTCTACCACCATCTTTTGATATGCATAGTCCTCCCTCTTATCTCCAGCCTCCCTTTCCAGTGTCACATATTGTCTCTCTTACTCTATGGGACACCTCTTGTACCCTACATCAAATTGTCCCAGCCTTACCTCTTCTTCTGGCCACTGCTGTGACAGTTTCAAGCTGGCTTAAAGCAGTTTATGTGGCCTGACCTGATAGGACCTTCCTCTCCCCTGACCCTACCTTCTGGATTTCTAACCCAGGGCTTCCTGTGACTAGGGAACTACCTGCTTCCTTTGCTGCCTGAAGGGCAGGGCACTTAATACCCTGGAGACAACTCTTGACAATGGGAGCTGAGGGTTTAGAGACCCTTCAGAAATCTTTTCTCAGTGTCCCCTGGTTGCTTAAAGCTGTAACCAAATCAGCAATACATTCATATATTGTCTCTGACCTTTGTTCTATGATTAGCTTTCAGGGGTACTCAGGCTAAATCACTTCCCTTTTCCCTTTGTTCTCTCTGCCCTAGCCACATTGGTTTCCTTTCAGTTTTTCAACTTTTTCCTACATCAGGATTTTCAAACAAGATTTTCCCACCACCTGGAGTGTTTTTCTTTCTGCTAGGGAAGCCCCTTGGCTGAGACCTAAATGATTATGAGGCAGCCATGAGAAGCAAGTCCTGGGAGAACAATGTCCCAGGCAGAGGGGATGAGCCAATGCAAGAGACTGAGGAGGGCACGAATGTGGCATGTTCAGGGGGCAGCAAGAAGGCCTTGGTGGCTAGAACAGAGTGGGAGGGAAGAAGGGCACAAAATACTGTTGGAGAGGGCAGAGACCACCAGGCCAAGTGAAGTTTTATGGTCCACAGTAGGAAGTTTGAATATTTTAAATGCATCAGGAAGTAAGTTCCACTGGAGCAGAAATGTTGTTGTCTGATTCACTGCTGGCCCTCAGTAAGTAGTAGGCACTCAATAAATGTTTGTGAAATAATAAACATCCGTGCCTAAATAATGAATAAACCTCCTTGTCTGTATCCATTGTTGACATAAGAAATGTCCAAACTTGGAAAGAATTTTTATGAGTATATTTGAGCCAAACTGAGGACAATTACCAAGAAGCCAATATCTCAAATGCTCTGGAGAATGATAGTTTTGCAGTTTCTTTTGTGCATTTGAAGTTAAGGAGGGAAACATAGGGAAGATTATTATAGGAGGTGGGAGAAAGCAAGGTAGGGATTGGATTACAGGATGATTAACAAGATTATGTGCTCTCCTGAGGGTGCTTATGCTTATTTCAAAGGTGTGTCAACCTAGATGCACAAAAACAATAAACAAAGCTTGCTTAAGACAAAGATAAATGTTTTACTAAAAAATGTTATATGCCTGGGGTGTGACTACCTAGCATGACCTGCCCAGTTAGGAATTTATGATCAGATTACCTTACGGGGTAATTCCATAGGACCCCCTTTTCTTCCTCATCATGTCCCAACCAGCTCTTGTTCCACACAAGGTGACAGATTAGTTCTCTTTTCTAAGATGACAGCTCCAGGAGGGACAGGGTCAGGCTTGGTTTTGTTTTACCCTGAGAGAATCTTTTGGGAGTAAACACCCTGCTTGCTCTGGGCACTGACTCTTGTGTCCTTTCTTTTCTCCCACACTCAATTCTGATGCCATTCCTCACTTCTCTGCTGTGCTGGGCTCTGCTCCTGACACCATTAGTCACCTCCCTCAGTTCTCAGCTTCCTTAATGAGCAGCTGGCTCGTCTTCAGTCTGAAACAGGCTTGCCCCTGCCTGCTGTTTTCTGGGTAAACCAAGGTCTGGGGTGGGAGCGTAAGGCTCAGAGAAGGATTCCAATCTTCTTCCCTGTCTCCCCACCTTCATGTTCTGAAGGTGGGGGTGGGAGTGGAGAACAAACAGGATTATCTCTGGGTAAAGGAGGAGTAAGTGGAAGACAGCTAAAATTTGGGGGTGGATTATAACAGCAGGCCCAGCTTTTCTGCTGGAAAGAGTCCATGGAGGGGACAAGGAACAGAATGAGATAGCAGCTGGAGTAACTGAGTCAGGGCTGAAGGGGGGAGATCCCATTCTGATGGGCAGCTGAGGCCAGAGGGCTTTTGCTTGGCTGATGGCCTTTCCTGGGCTGGCCAGTTTCTGCCCTGTTACTGTTCTCCATGTATAGAGGCAGGGAGGTGACAGAATAACTTCTTAAGGGCTCTGCCAAATACCAAAGTACATTTGATTGAGATTGTGATTGTCGTTTGTTGATCTGAGGCAGCTCTGGGCAGGCACACCCCCCAAAGGGCCAGGGTAACAGAGAGTTTCCACACTCCTATGCCAGAGAAAGGGGCTGTACCTGGCAAGGGCTCTGCAGAAAAGAGATGGCACACTCAAGTTGAAGTGAAGCTAATGAAGGAAATATTTCCTGGGCTGGGTTACAGGAAGCAACAAAGGATGCAGAGGCACCCAGGGCCTAGCCACAGAAGACTTCATCAGTTCTTGGCTAGAGAAAGAAGGAATAAACAGAATTATATTGCCAGAACCTGGTGAGACCTGTACGTGGGGGAGCCATTGTCCTACAGGAACTGTGGCCTTCTGCAAAAGAATACAGCTGCTGCCAACAGTGCGGCTCGGCAGTGCAGATCGTCTCCTGCCAGTGCCTCCCATTGGCCAAACCCAGCAGGCAGCTGAGGGCGAGGAGCCAGGGTGACTCAGTCCATAGAGGTCAGCTTCCTGTGGCCTGAGCAGGACAGAGAAGAACCTTCTTATCTCCTCCTCCTGATGTCACCCACCCCTAGGCCTACCTTGCCCCTACCTGGTTCCTAAAAAGCTTCTGAGTCCCTGTACGGTCTGTGCTCAGAACCCGTACCGTACCAGGCTGAGGCGGCCAGGACTTGGCCAGGCTCAGGGGAGGCCCCAACCATGCAGGGAGGGTTTCAGTTGTCCAGAGTCTAGCTCTACCTCGGCTGTTTAGCACCAGGATTCCCAGATGGCCCCATTCTCCTTGTGCCAGGCTTTAGGAACAGTCAGGCTGCATAATTACACTTTCCTAACAAACCCTTGCCCCCTTTTGAGTCTGTTTCAACTAGACGAGGCAGGAGGTTTCTCCCTGCTTCTCCTCTGCCTGGGCTCTGGCTTCCATCCCTTATACTCTGAAATTCCATTTTGATCTGAGGAGCCCGGGGAAGCTGGGGGAACACCCTGACCCTCTCAGCATCTCAGAGACTAAGAATAGGCATTCCTGCTCGACTTCCCCTAGAAATGCTAAGGTCCTTCCTCCTCCCCCATAGAACTATTAAATTATTAAATTCCATGGATTCATTTATTAGCACTGTCCTGGGTTTTCACCTAGAACCTTAATTGGTCCCTTCTCCCACACCAGCTCATTTCTCACCCTGGGTCACCCTGAAGGTTCCTAAAGGAGGAACTTGAGGTGGACTTGAAACTCTGAAGCCTAGGGATCCAGTCATTAATGTGTATTGTATCATTCAGAGTCCTCCAGAGAAACAGAACCAATAGGAGCTATAGACATAAATATAGATTTAGATATAAAATGGGAAATGAGGTTTATTATAGGAAATTGGCTCACGCAGTTGTGGAGGCTAAGAAGTCCCATGATGTGCCATCTGCAGACTGGAGGCCCAGGGGAGTTGATGGTATACTTTGAAGGCCTGAGATCCTGAGAGCTGACGATATAGATTTCAGTCTGGATCTGAAGACCTGAGAACCAGAAGTGCTGAGGGCAGGAGACTGATGTCCCAGCTCATACAGTCAGGCACAGAGAGAATTCAACCTTCTTTCCTTTTTTGTTCTACTTGGGTCTTCAACAGATTGGTTAATTTTATGTATTAACTTGATTGGAATATGAAAGGTCCAGATATCTTGTTAAATATTATTACCCACCCATACTGGGGAGGGCAATCCTCTTCACTGAGTCTACCAATTCAAGTGCTAATTTCCTCCAGAAACATCCTTACAGATATACCCAGAAATAACGTTTAACCAGATTTCTGGACACCCTGTGTCCCAGTCAATTTGACGTATAAAATTTACCATCACGTAATACTTACCAGTTCAGGTAACTGTTCTATTGTTCCTCTTTCCCCAGCCTCCAAGACCAACTGGGCCCTAGGTTTTCCTAGTGCACACACCTTGTAATAGAAGACTACTATTCCCCTGGCACCGGCTCTGGGGATTTGGCTTAGGGTACTACTTCAGCAGTTATAATCTTGGTGGACTATTAATGAAGAGTCCCTCAGTTCATTGGATGAGGAGTTGGCATGTGACCTAAACTAGGCCAATTAGGTGGTCTTTCTACCTTGAATCTTGAATGGAATGATGTAAAAATGGAATTCACTTATCCCCAAAGCAGCACCGTGAAGAGATTACTCCTTAGCCCCAGCTACCTTGATTTCACTGTCCTGACTCTTCTTGCTGGAACAGTCTCTTCAGTGTTTTTTTTTTTTTTTAATTTTATGGGCCACCCCCATTTCTTTCTAGTATAATCATTTTTTGTTTAAGTTAGCTAAAGTTATCCTGTTGCTTGCAACCAAATATTCTCACCAATAAAAATTCCACTTTCTTAGAGGAGCTAAAGGGTTTGACTTCTCTAGTGGGCTCATGTCTAGAATCTCTGGCTTGGCTGAAAATCTCATCTAGTCCTGGAATGAAAAGGAAAGAGACCTCCTGTTGCTAGTATATGCTTGTCACACCTCATCTCAGGAACCTTTTGTTTGTTGCCTGACTCATCAACATCCACTCCCAGGTCCTGGCAGGGCAGCTCAGTTGGTTAGAGCATTGTTCCAATATGCCAAGGTTGTAGGTTCATGGTCAGGGTACACACAAGAATCAACCAATGAATGCATAAATAAGTGGAACATCAAGTCAATGTTTCTCTCTCTCTCTCCCTCTCAAATCAATTAAAAAAATTCCCTCCCAGCCTGACTTCCAGGTCTCCACACTCAGGACACAGCCTGAAATAGCCAAGCTTATCTCCCATGACTCCCTATCACAAGTTCTACAGTCAGGTCAGGCTGGTCTCCTTGTCATTTTCTACAAATAGCAAACTCATTCCTGTGATTTTCTTGGACACTTGATAAGGTGGTAGCCCTCTGCTGAGTGTCTGAGTCCCTCTCAGCGTTTAAAATCTTAGGCTACATCCTGCCTCTTCCTTTTGTGAGCCTCCTCTACATCAACCCACAGCTGCTTCGGAAACAAGCACCTCAGTGGTTTCTCTCACTTACGTGGGACAGAGCAAGTGATTTGTGTGGTTGACCTTTGTTTCCTTTGTAGACTAAAGTCTTTGAGGACTGAGATGTCTTGGTACTTTTCCTGTATGGGTCTTGGTGTATGACCCTGAGCACACAGTGGGTGCTCATTTATTTCTCCACCCCAAGTTTGGTAATTGTCTTGGTCTATAACCCATGTTCTTTTTTTAAAAAAGATTAGAGGTGCAGCAGCCATGCCTGACTGGGACCACGTGGCTTTGGGGTGCTCCCTTTTTCCACGTGGCTTAGGAAGCAGGAGAGACCTTGCCTGGAAGGAAAGGGGTAAAAGGACTCTTGCTGGTGGGCCATCAGAGGTGCCACATGGTTTTGGATTAACTGGAGATCACGGCGGTGACACAGCTGATGGTGCCGGAACTGAGGGACTGCCTGAGCCGTGGACTTCTGCTTCTTTTCCTGAAATATAGTGCCCGGACTGGGCAGAGGGGAGAAGGAAGGGCTGTGCATTTGTGGGTGTTCTAAAGGACTTTAGTATTTTTAATGAAGACATTAAGTCATCACTCTAAGTCTGTATAACTTTTTGAATAAATAATCCCTTTCCTTTTCACCAATCTCTGGTATTGAGAGACGTCTTTCCCTGGTGGAGGGCAAGGCGAATAGTCCAGGGAGGGGACCCCCGGAGCACAAGGGGGAGACCATTTGGTAATAGTATATCGTTCATTCCCCGCCCTGTCTCTTCTGTAACAAGGGTGACATAGGCTGGTTAGGCAGCTGCAATGCGCCTGCTGCTCATGCACTGTTTTTGGTGCTCCCCAACCCCTCCCCCATTTGGGGGCCAGTGTGGGGGCATCCCCCATTACAACACTATCACCTTGGGAGAAATAAACCATTTTATTCATGCAAAAAAATAAGATTAAAAAATTATTTTTAGAGAGAGGGGAAGGGAGGAAGAAAGAGGGAGGGAAACATCGATTGATTGGTTGCCTCTCACACATCCCCAACCAGGGACCTGGCCCACAGACCAAACGTGTGCTGACCTGGAATCAAACTGGTGACCTTTTGATCTGCAGGACAACACCAAACCTACTGAGCCACACCAGTCAGGGCAACCCATATTCTTAAAAAAAAAAATTTTTTTTAAATTTTAGAGAGAGAAGAAGGGGTGGGGGAGAGAGAGAGAAAGAGAAACATTAATTTGTTGTTCCACTTATTTATGCTTTCATTGGTTGCTTCTTGTATGTGTCCTGACAGGGGATTAAACCTGCAACTCACAACCTTGGTACATCAGGATGACACTCAGCTGGGGCACCCATATTCTTCATTCATTCATTTATCCAACATTTATCACCCATTTACTAAGTGTGGGCTTTCTACTAACCTCTGGAGGTACACAGTGAATAAAACATAGCCAAGGAATTCAGTCTAGTAATGAAGATTTATTGAGAATTAGATGTAGCAGGATGACTTATTGAGAAAATAACCTTGTGTGGTTTTTCTCAGCAGTAGGTTCACCTCAAAGGAATGAAAGGCATTCCACCCCTCCTGGAGGAAAGCCAGACTTTGTGTCCTTAGGGTTTGAATTTTTTAAAAAATGTTTTTCTCCATGAACTTAAAAAATATTTTTTTGAGCTTCATGAGGATTTGCATGTTTCTAGGTGGAAAGGAGAAGCTGCAAGCAGCAGACAACCCTGATGACAACTTCCACACAGGCTTCCCTAACAGAGATTAGGATTGGAGATAATTCTTTCCAGTTTGAAGAGGGATGGGCCCTACTCAGGAGGGTTAGATGGAACTCTCAAGACTAGAAAGGGGATGAAAGTATGAATTGTAGTGGAGCAGAGACCTGAGCTCACATAACTGCAGATCTTCTGAGATGAGAGGACCTAGGAAGAAGACTATTTGGGTGAGCAAATACCTAACAGTAATAACAACCAGCCTTCACACTTACTATATGCTGGGCACTGTGTTAAGCACTTTCTGTGTATTCACTTCCTTCTCACAAGAACCCTATGAAGTAAGCGATATTATTGTTTCCATTTTACAGAAGAGGCAAATGAATTGCCGAAAGTTATGGATCTGAGGATCAAACCTAGGTAATCACTGAGGGCCATGAGTACCTGTGAGGTCTGAGCACAAAAAGCCACAATTTTAGGAGCCTTGGCAAAGGTCGCTGTAACTGGACTTTCCACTGAGGGGATAGAGCTGCCACAGAACCCCCATGTTCAGACATATAGCACAACCCAGGCGGGGGGCACAGCTGTGGCAACTGGCATGAACTGAGGACCCAGTAATCTTGCTAAGAAGGGGCTTATATCAGTTAACTATGGAATCAATAATGCTGTATAACAATTATCATATTCCATTGCACACAATAGTAAGCATTTATTTAGTTCATGTGTGTGGGGCCCAGCTGGGGGCTAGTTGCTTATAGGCTGGCTTTGGCTGGGTTGTTTGGCTCTGTTCCATGTGTTTCACACCATTTTCCAGGACCAGCAGGCTGTAGTCAGGGAATGTTTACTCATGGAGACGGAATAAACACAAGAGTAACAGCCCCAATGCATAAGTCCATTTTAAGTCTCTGCTTATGTCAAGTCCGCTGAAATACCACTGGTCAAAACAAGTCATATGGTCATGCCCAGAGTCAAGGGGTAGAGAAATACAGTCTATCCACAGGAGGAAATGCCAAAGTTACCTGGCAAAGAATGTGGGTATATAATCCTATCCCTTAAGAGGAAGGGAAGAGATGGAATAATCTAGCGTTCCACAGAATTTTTTTTTTTCCTTTTTATTGAATTTATTATGGATTTAATTTTGATTTTGAGTGATAATGAAGTCCTACATTATATTGAGGAGTACTTCATGCATGTTATAAAGATAAAATCTATCTTCAAGTATCACAAAGTTTGCTATGTGAATATTTAAATCTTTAGTTTTTATTTTAGTGAAAATTTTAAAAATGCCTTTTAATAAGAATATGCTCTGGGTGGTTTAGATGACTACAAGAGCTGCCTTACAATTTCCAAAGCCCCAGTGATCACCGAGAGTACCAGCATTTAACTTTACAATGCATGTTTCTCAAACTAGGGTCTGTATTCTTAGGGAACCATGCATTTACCAGGTTAGAAAACATTAGTGAGAATGATATACATCAGACAATGTATAAAAGAGGCCCAGATACAGTCCTATGGGCTTCTAAAGGTGTGGGAGCCTGGGGAGCTATGGGACTTAGGGCAGGACTTAAAGCAAGACTTACTCAAATGTCACCACTACAGAGAAGCTTTGTGGCATTTGAATAGGTCTTGAGGGATGGTGCAGCGGGGACCTGGGGATAGTCTCCAGGTTCCCTCTCCATGTGAACATAACCAGGTTTTTAGTTTCTAGGGCTTCCCTGGGCAGAAAGAGCTTTACTTTCCATTCTTGCAAATCTGGAATCTGTTCATGCCTTTTTTTCTCATCAAGGTCTTCTTCAATTTCACATATATGCTGCTAGTTACAGTGTTTGAAGAGGAGGCTGGGGAGTGTCAATGACTAAACTTCCTGGCTCTGAGCCAGGCCAACCAGGGCTCAACTCTTGGCTTTGGCATCTACCAGCTCTGGGCCCTTTGGCAAGTCACTTGAACTCTCAGAGCTCCAGTTCCCTCATTTGAAGGAGGGAATCCCAATGCTCTCATGGGGTGTTTAAAGGATCAGAACTTGCCAGTGAAGCCTGTGCTTCCTTTGTGGAAGAATTTTTACTTCTGATTCAATTTCTTTAATGGTTATAATATTATTCACATTTCCTATTTAATATTGAGTCGGTATTAGCAAGTTATATATTTCAAGCAATTTGTCTATTTCACATATATCTTCTACTGTATTGGTACAAAATTTAGGGCCTGGTCAGGTGGTTAGAGTGTCATCCCAATACACCAAGGTTGTGGGTTTGATTCCCAGTGAAGACACATACAGGAAGCGACCAATGAAGGTGTAAATAAGTGGAATGACAAATCGATGTCTCTCTCTCCCTTCCCCTTTCTCTCTAAAATCAATAAATAAAAATTTATTCATAATATCCTCTTATCTGTATTTTCTTTCTAATACCTGAAGTATCTATGGCAATATCTCTCTTTTCCTTCCCAACATTATTTATTTTTGTCTTTTTAAACTTTTTCTTGATCAGTAGCTTCAGAGATTTATCAGTTTTCACAGAACTGGCTTTTGGTTTGGCTGATCCTTTCTGTTGCTTATTTGATTTCTCTTTCTTCAATTTCTGTTCTTCATGTTGCTACTTCCTTCTACTTTCTTTGAGTTTATTGTGCTGTGTTTCTTTTTAACATATTAAGATAGATTCTTAGCTCGTTAATTTTCAATAATTTTTTTTTTCTAAGATGTGCATTTAAGGCTGTACAATCAGGGGTGTCCAACATTTTAGTGTCTCTGAACCACACTTGGAAGAAGAAGAGTTGTCTTGAGCCACACATTAATTACATTGTGACATGTAATCACAAAAAAAATCTCATAATGTTTTAAGTAAATTTATGTTTTTGTATTGGGCTGTATTCATTGCCTTCCTGGGCTGCATCTGGCCCTTGGGCTGCAGGTTGGATACCCCTGCATCTACATTTCCTTTTGGAAGCTTAATGAGAAAGATATATTTAAGTGCCTGGTCCCAAATAGGCACTCAGTAAATATCTTATCAGCACCATCATCATTATCATCATCCAGTGTCAGACATGATGAGACTCCCTAGCTCTCTTGCTTTCCAACTCTAATAATATGATACATGTACCCTGAGTGTTATTCAGTGTACTCTCTGAGGACTTATGCTGGGCCACAGATTTCCTTCTTTTTGGGGCTTTGGGGAGGCTCCCTCTGAATGTTAAGGCAGGGCACAGACAGGAGCATGTATCTCTGGCTCCGTCTTCCTCAGAGAGCTCAGACCGTGTCTTCCTAGGATGGCTGGCAAGGTCCCAGGCCTGGGGGAAGTGTGAGTTCTAATCTGAACACTGTGGCAGATTTTATTTTCCAAAAATGGCCACAATAATATCTTCCATTTTATATGCTCTTCTAGAATCTTATTATTTCCCCTGCCAAGAGGTGGAGTATAGCTCCCTTCCTCTTGAGTTTTGTGGGCTGTGGCTCCTTGTGGGTTATGGATTTACAGACCAATAGGTTGCAGCAGAAATGATGCTGAGAAACCTCTGATGCTTGGTCATAATAGGAGATGCAGCTTCCACCTTGTTAGCTGAAAAGCTCCTGATTACAGCCCCAAATCACCACACAGGAAATCTGACTACCTTGTGGCTGCCATGTGGTGAGGAAGCCAAATGCAAGCACTCTGGCCTCCAGTCCTCATCTTTAAGTCAACCCAGATCAGGTCCCAGACATGTAAGTGAATGAGCCTTTGGTGATTCCAACCACCAGCTACTGACATATCATATCCTTCTAGTCTTACCAGTGGAGGTCCCAGATACTGTAGAACAGAAACAAACCATAGCCCACTGTATCTGTCCAAATTCTTGATCCAGAGAGTTATGAGCATAAAAAATGATTGTTTTTTTTTGTTTTAAAAAGTTGAGAATTTTTTAAAAAATATTTTACTTATTTATTTTTAGAGATGGGGAAGGGAAGGAGAAAGAGGGAAACATCAATGTGTGGTTGCCTCTCACGCATCCACAACTGGGGACCTAACTTGGCTCACAACCCAGGCACGTGCCCTGACTGGGAGTCAAACCCGCAACCCTTTGGTTTGCAGGCTGGCGCTCAATTCACTAAGCCATACCAGCCAGGACAAAAAGGATTGTTTTAAGCTCTAAGCTTTCAAGTATTTTGCTACACAACAATAGATAACTGAGACAATGCTCATAATTTGTCTGGTACCCAAGTTCCCCAAGTAGAGGCTATAGAAGCAGAGCACAGCACAGGTCTTTGCATGAGTCCTGTGGGGCCCTACTGGAAATGAAGATTCTCTAATTTTATCAATTTGTCTAGAGTGACCTCCCCTAAGACCCTTGGTCCAACTTTTCCAAGTGCTAAGACTGTCTTTATCCCTTATCAAAAAGTCTAGGTGTCCCCCACTTGATATTGGTGTAATTTCAGTATAGCTTCATCTACAGCTAACATTTATTGAGAACTTATTAAGTGCCAGGCACCATGCCAAGTATTTTACATACATTATCTCTCTGAATCCTTATAACAAACCCATGACTATTGTCATCCCCATGTTAAAGATGTGAAATGAGGTGATCAAACTGCTGCTGTAGCCTGTTCTGCGTATCAAATGCAGAGCTTATGAAGGAGGGCCTATGGAATGATAATGTTGTAGTCAGCTCCACATTTGACCTCTACACTCTCCCCCCCGGACCTGGGAGCCTGCCAGCACATTTTCTACATTCCTTTAACAGCTGGCTTCCTGTTAGGTTCTGCCGATTAGAACCACAGGCTGGAGACTAGAAGACAGGAGTGAGGGAGAAGCCATGTTCTTGCTGCATTTCAATAGCACCTCTAAGTAAAGGCCACATTGCTTGCTGTTGGTTTGCTCTTGGTGCAGGCAGGTCAGTTCCTAATAGTCTCAGCAGCACAGCAATTTTCAACTATGGTTATCATCGTTTCTAATTTTACTCTTCCAGCCTTAGGGCTGACAGTGACTTCCTGTAATTACTAATCTTTGGAAAACCTCATCTCCTTCTTTTGCTCCTCCAGCTCTTCCAACATGTTTGTAACCAATTCCTCAAATTAAATTCTTTCTACTTGAAATACCTAGAGTGATTTCTGATTTTTCCTGATTATCTATTGACTAACACACTTGGCTTTACAAAACGTTGTATAACCTAACCTTTATTCAACTCTCCAATCTGAACCCCATTCTCCTGCTTGCTCACTATGCTTCACTCACATGTGTCTCTTTTCTGTTCCTCAAATAATTGCAGCCTTTTTTTGCTTTGGGGCCTCTGCTCTTGTTGTTCCCAATGTTTAGAATGCTTTCCCCCCAGCATTTTGCGAAGCTGGCTCTTTCCCATGCCTCTGGTCTCAGTATAAATATTAGTTTGCAGAGCAGCCTTCCCTAACTAGAAATCTAGAATAAGCCTTCCCCTCATTCAAGTACTCTTATCACATTACCCTTTTATTGTCTTCTCAGCACTTATTACCAGCTGACCTTATCTTGCTGATTTATTCCTTAACATGTTTATTGCATGCTTCCAGACTAAGATGAGACTGATAGCACAGAGAGCCTATCTGTCTTGTTTATTACTGTATCCAATGCCTGGCACAAGTTGGTATGTAATACATATTTTTGGTGAATGAATGATGAAATGAATGAATGATATGCAAGCCTCTCCTCAGACCTGAGATGTGCCCTGGCATCTACTGAGTTGTTTGACATTGAAGACATCTCCCTGCCTCTCTTGAGGCAGGACCACCAAGGTTTGTGCTCCAGCAACAGGGCCCTGAGCTCCACTTGTGCCTTCAGGCAGGCCCCTCCTGGGCATTGGGAGGCCTCCCATGGCCCCGCTGTTGTCTTCTGGCATGTCCTAGTCAGCCTGTTTCTATCCATGCTTCTAGCAGGCTGCAGGGCATTAATGATTAAAAGTGTAAACCTGCTAAGGGCCAGTATCAATTAGACCACACGCCCACCAGGTGGGCAGCTCATTAATTCCAATAACCCAGGACCCACTCTTATAAAGCTTTTTCCATCTGTGTACCGCATTTGATTACTACAAAGAAAACAAACAAGATTGTTATAAAATTAATTTTACTGATCATGACATTTGTATCACATAATAACAAGCAGAAGGTTTCTGTTACATAAACATTTAACCCAAATCCTTGCTGTAATGATAAACTGAATCCAAAAAGACAATGAAATTCATACTGGCATGCACAACTAAGAGCCAATATATTTTTCTTTTATGACATTATGAACAAAATAAATTATAGGATCTTATTCTAAACAAAACAAAAACTCATTTTACTGCTGCAGCGGAAGAGGGAAGCCAGCAGAATGAAGACTGAGGCTTGCTTTGCAAGGGTGGCATCTTGTCATCTTGTCCATCTCCCTGCCTTTGGGAAGATCTCTTTTTTTGGTTTTAACACCTCCTAATTTGAGAGTATCTTCTGGATATCAGACTGGGTGACACAGGCAGAGGAAACAAACAAAAAATCCATAAGAACCTCTATAAGAACATTAGGAGTACAGTTTCCAACAAAAAAAATTAAAAAAAATTGTGCTTTTATTTCTTTTTAGAGAGAGGGGAAGGGAAGGAGAAAGAGAGGGAGCAAAACATCAATGCGAGAGAGAAACATTGATCAGTTGCCTCTTACACATGCCCCAAATGGGGACTATACCCACAATCTAGGCATTTGCCCTGACCAGGAGTGAAAGAGGTTTGTGAGAGAAGCTGACTCTGGGCTAGGACCTGGACTTGACCAACCAAGAAGAGCAGAAGAATCTAGCCAAAGGCTGGCCTGCTCTGGACTAATTTACCAGCCATTGCAGGTACTTTCCCAACCCAGGAACCCTTGTTTAGGCAGTTGGATGGGGTGGGAATGAGAACTTCCACATGCTCTCAGAGGCTGGCAGACACTCATTTTGCTGTCTTTCCATTATTTCCTCCTAATTCCTCTGCTTTAGGCTAACTAAACCACCATTCCCTGTATAAGCATCCTACTTTATCTCTTCTGTGGCTTTCTCATACTGTTCTTCTGTTAGCATGCCCTGCCTTTTTCTATACCCATCTAGATATTTTAGTTTTGTTTAAAACCCAGCCTAAAAGCTACTTCCTCCAAGAAGCCTTCTTTGATCTCCCCAACTGGAGAGTTTTACTCTCCGCTTTGACTCCTAATGCCCTGAATTATAGGACTCCAGTCCCTTTTATTGTATAATGAGTGTTCACATGCTTCTACCCCTTTGTGATGATTATATTATTTTTCCCAATGATTTACTTTTCCTCTTTGTGAAAGTATTATAAATCATCAAATAACATCATATGACTTTCAGTATCTCTTGTGGAAGGAGGATACTTCATTATCCTGTTGTTACCAGGTTTTGTTATGTGGCTTGTTTTGGCCAGTCAAATGAGTAGATGTGCTACCTAGTCCATGATACAATTTTGCACATGTCTCACTGAACCTCAGGACAACCCTGTAAGAACAGTAGAGTATAATGAACCTCTCTGTTGTTTTTTGTCTGTCTAACATCTCTGTTTTCTTTGAGGAACTACCCCTGCCCCACTCTGGTGATTCTGCTGGGGCTGCCAGTCATAACACCAGCCCCTCTAGTCACGGGGGTAGTCATGTGACCCAGGTCTGCTTTATCCCAGTATCTCATCCTCTGGATACTGTGATTGGACCAGAGATAGACATGTGACCTAACTAAGGCCAACAGAGACCTTTCCTGAGAGGAAGTGCAGACCCAGAAGAAAGATGTCTAGAAGAGTCCTAAATATGAATGGGAAATCTTAAGAGGACACTTACTGTTCTGTAATCCTCCTCATACTCTAATGTGTTCACCTTTTCACTCTTCAAAACTTCTGCTTCATAACTTATCCTAACTCTTCAAACATCTTTCACCCCTCACTTTTAGCTGATGACCTTGCTTCATACCTCATGGAGAAAATAGAAGCAATTAGACAAGGTGCTCTCTCATTTTCCTAGCCCCAATTCTACTTACCTACCCGTATATGTAGGCATATAATTTGCCTTGCCTTTTTATACAGTAGATAAAGTTTCCACCCTTTACAGTATAACAGGTGTGCTGAGAAAAAGAAATATGGCCCAAATGAAAGAACAGATCAAAGCTCCAAAAATAGAACTAAGCAATGAAGAGATAGCCAACCTATCAGATGCACAGTTCAAAACACTGGTAATCAGGATGCTCACAGAATTGGTTGAATTTGGTCACAAATTAGATGAACAAATGAAGGCTACACTAAGTGAAATAAAGGGAAATGTACAGGGAAACAACAGTGAAGGGAAGGAAACAGGGACTCAAATCAATGATCTGGAGTAGAAGGAAGAATAAACATTCAACCAGAGTAGAATGAAGAAACAAGAATTCAAAAAAATGAGGAGAGGCTTAGGAACCTGTGGGACAACTTTAAATGTTCCAACATCCAAATTATAGGGGTGCCAGAAGGAGAAGAGGAAGAGCAAGAAATTGAAAACTTATTTGAACAAATAATGAAGGAGAACTTCCCTAATCTGGCAAAGGAAATAGACTTCTAGGAAGTCCAGGAAGTTCAGAGTCCCAAAGAAATTGGACCCAAGGAAGCACACACCAAGGCACATCATAATTACATTAGTCAAGATTAAAGACAAGGAGAGAATCTTACAAGCAGCAAGAGAAAAAGAGAGAGTTACCTACAAAGGAGTTCCCATGAGACTGTCAGCTGATTTCTCAAAAGAAACCTTACAGGCAAGAAGGGGCTGGCAAGAAGTATTCCAAGTCATGAAAGGCAAGGACCTACATCCAAGATTGCTGTATCCAGCAAAGCTGCCATTTAGAATGGAAGGGCAGATAAAGTGCTTCCCAGATAAGGTCAAGTTGAAGGAGTTCATCATCACCAAGCCCTTATTATACAAAATGTTAAAGGGAATGTTAGACTTATCTAAGAAAAAGAAGATGATGAAAAATATGAACAGTAAAATGACAACTATCTGGTTTGGGACTCACAACTGAACCTAAAAAAACAAAAACAAAAACAAACTCAGCAAACAACTAGAACAGGAACAGAATCACAGAAATGGAGATCACATGGAGGGTTATCAGTGGGGAGGGGAAGGGGAAGAATGTGGGGGGAAGGTACAGGGAGTAAGAAGCATAAATGGTAGATAGAAAATAGACAGAGGGAGGTTAAGAATAGTATGGGAAATGGAGAAGCCAAAGAATTTATATGTACGACCCATGGACATGAAATAAGAGGGTAGAATGATGGTAGGAGTGGGGGTACAGGGTGGAGGGAAATAAAGGAGAAAAAAATGGGACAACTGTAATAGCATAATCAATAAAATATATTTAAAAATAACAAAATAAAAATACCAGGTTTAACATGCACAAAGCCAAGGAAACCAATGATGCCAGATACTGAATTTATATCACCCTGTCCTTTGAACACACAGCAGGAATAAAGTGCTGAATGCAGATACCATGCAGTGCAATCATTATTTTTTATTATTATTATTTTAATCCTCACCCAAGGATATGTTTAGTGATTTTTAGAGAGAGAGGAAGGGAGGAAGGGAGGTAGAGAGGGAGAGAAACAGAAACATTGATGTGAGAGAGAAACATCGCTTGCCTGGTTGCCTCTCGTATATGTCCCGACTGGTGATTGAACCCTCAACACTCTGGTGCGTGGGACAATGCTCAACCAACTGAGCCAAGGCTGTGGTTTTTCTTATAGCAGCCTAGGGTACTAATACATCTAACTAGCATCTCAAATTTAAAATGACCAGAATAGAACTCTTATCCTCACTTGTGCCCAAACCTGGTCCTGCCCTAGACTTTCCCTCAAACCCTCTTTCTACCCTGCCTTCTGGTCTCCTTTGCATACAGTAACCAGAGTGTTTTTTTTAAAAACAAAAACAAAAGACGTAAGTTAGATCACCTCCCTCTGATATTATAATCCTCCAAAGACTTCCCATAATTCTCCAAATATAATAAAAATGCCATAGCTTGGCCTACAATATCCTTTATGATTTGGCCCCTGCCTCCTTCCTGGCTGTCATATCTCTGTTCTCCCTGGGTCACTGCTCTCCACCCACTCTGGCTTCCTTCTGTTTCTTGAACAAGCTCATTCCTGACTTGGGACCTTTGTACTGGCGATTATTTTACCTCTGGAGCTGCCCATCCACATATCTGCCCTTATCTGACCTTTCCTGGCTTCCCAACCTAAAGTGGGTCCAATCTCTACTACATCACTAAGTTTTATCTTCTCACGGGACAGCATATCACTGCATGTTGAGTTCCTGGTTCCAGTCCCTGTGGCTTTGGTTCTGGGCTTTCTTTGACTCTTTGATTTGAATCCTCTCCAAGTTTGTCAGTCAACGCATTCAATTTTTACCTAAGAATCTGAGGGAGGTTTCTGACAATCTGAGTAGAATCTTACCTAAGCAAAAGCTGAGCCCAGTCTCTACAAAGGAAGCCGCCCTCCTCCCACTCCCACCCCCCAGGAAAGGCGGCTCTTAAGTCCAGGCTCTTCCTGAGCAAGAAGCCCTGCTGGCTTTAGATAAACATCCTCAATCCTTCCATCCTGTGATGGGAAAAAGCCATCTCCAGCTTCCACCAAGGGCAGAGGGAGGCAGACTTACAGTTTATTTCCTAAATGCCAAGATGCCACCAACCAGCTATCAGAGTGTTTCAGGGAAGCGAGCAAGACAAAAGAATTCAGGAAGAGAGGAGCCTCAGGATGTGTCTGTGTGATCTGCAATTTACTGCCATCTCCACAGAGTTGAAAGGAGCTCTGTAGCTCTGCGTGTCTTCCGGTGGGTGATGAGCACAACACTTGCATTTGCTGAGCACCTTCCAGATGCCAAGCACTGTGATACCACATCAACTGCCACAATATGGGGAGTACAGTCTCTGGACCAGGCACAGTGCTAGGCACTGTAGAAGCATTATAGCATCTAGTTCTCCCAACAGTTCTCTGAGGTAGGTATTATTATCCCTACCTATCAGATGAAGAAACAGACTCAGTGAGGAGAAGGGACTTGCCAGGTAGTTTCTACTGCAAAGCTGTGATCTTCCTTATACATGTCATTGCCTCTGCTGGCACCTGATTCCTAGTATGAGAAGAACCTGTGACTAAATGCAGGTACTGGGACCTGCAATCCAGCCAGTGAGTCACTAGAGTGAGGACTTGCCAGCACGGGAATCTGACCCTCAAGGAAGCTGCCCCTAGCCCTTCTACAGCTGTGCTTCATCACCAAGGCCTGAGTCACTTCCCTGGGAACTCCCTTGCAGAGACTGTCTCTGGAATAATACAATTCAGGAGTCTGAGTTGAACTGCCCATGGGGCTGATTCTTGCCAACTGCCTCAGGTTATTTGCCTCAGCCTGTTTGGGTAGCTGTAGCTGAGGTTGAGCTTGGAGCAAGGCCCCAGCAGGAGCTTCTCCATATATGGACAGGCTTAATAGCTAGAAGCTGCCACGGTGGGACAAGTAGCTATGAAGAAGGCCCCTGGGGGCAGAGTTCTGAGAAAAGAATGGAGTGGGCATCTGTCACCAAGATTATGATTTCTAAGACCCCCTCCTGGGGCCCTAACCAGAACTGTAGTGTGAAATTCTGTGTCAGGGATATGGCTACATTAATGGAAGGCCTGTGGCTTGACCTCCTGGCAGTGACAGTGAGGCCGTTGGTGTGCACGTATGCCATGGCTAGGAACTCAGCAGGTACTTGGTGGACAAGAGTCAAGAGTCTCATCCTGGGTGCTGACACAGGCCTGAGAGCCTGAGAGGTTCATACATGGCACGTTAACTATTGAAGCCTTTAGGGACATGGATTCCAATCTTTTTGTTGCACAGATGGAGAAACCACAGCCCAGGTAGGGGAAGTGGCCTGCTAAAAGTCCCATAGCAAGTGAGTAATAGAGCTGGCACCTCTCACACTTTTATACCTTTAGGTGAGAAATTCTCCATCTCTTCCCTGCTCTAACACTAAAAGTAGAACATGGAATATAGGAGGGAAGGAGTGTTAGCCTGGCTGCTTTGGGAAGACCTATGTTCCTGAGCCCATGTGATGCCCCCTGAGTATCCCTGGAAAGCCAAGAGGGTGTCCTGAGTTGTGTGGATGGGTTTCCTGCTTATGCCAATGACATACCAACCCACCTCCAAATGCAGAAGGGTGTTCCCCAAACCCTCTGGGCACAGCATCTTTGCCTTTGATTTTCCTCTGATGATATCTTGTTTTGCCAACTAAATTAAGACTACGACAGAGAACAGAGACTACCTCTAGCAGTTTAGTTCAATTAAGGTTTCACATCAACAAATTAAAATGCATCCTCACTGTCTGCAAAGTAAATCTGCCTGCGTTTAGGAGGAGGCTCTGACATTTGCTGTTCAGGTACCTAGCCTATGAGAACAGAGCATCAAAGAGGGCCCACCCCTTTTGGGACTGATGTCAGGTTTTGGGGCCAGGATTTGTCTCCAGGGACTTACAGCTTCTGGGCCAGGGCTTCCCAATCATGAGTATGACAACTAGGCTGAACTGTTGATGAAGTACTCACTGGTCCTCTGTAAAATGACAAAAATGAGAAGAACATAGTCACATTTCCCAAAAAACTAAGTCAATTTAAATTAAAGGACTATCAACAAATATTTTACAAATACCTAATTTGTCAGTCACTCTTCAAGGCACTGAGAATACAGCAATGAACAAAACAGACAAAAATCATACCTCTCAGGGAGCTATTTTTCTATGGGGGAGAGACAGATAATAAACAAGACAAATGAGTGAAATACACAATAAATTAGAGTAATAAGAGCTATGGAGAAAAATAAAGCCAGAAAAGAGGACTGGGATTGTGCAGGGCAGAGGGATTTGCGATTTTAAATGGGGGTATTTGAGAAGGCCTCCAGCAGAAGGTGACAATTGAGTCCAGGCATGAAAGCTGAGGAAGTGAGCCATGTGAATTTGGGGGCTGTGGGAAGCAGTACTCTGGGGAGAAGGTTGCTGAGTGCAAAGACTAATGTGTGACTGTGTGGGTGGTATGTGGCTGGAGCTGAGTGACAGGATGGTGAGGAGGTTGCAGGAATAGGACTGCAGGCCTGTAGGCCATTGTAGGGACTCTCTGAGTAAACGGGAGGCCATTGCAAAGTTGCCGTTCTGTCTTAGGTTTGAACAGGATGGCTGTGGCTGCTGTGTGAAGCACAGACAGAAGGAAGGCAAGGCTGGCAGCAAGGAGAGCAGTCAGGAGACTACTGTCGTGACTGAAGTAAGGTAATATGGTGGCCAGAGTGATAGCTTAGGAGCTGAGGGAGACATTGGCTCAAAATGTTTGAAATCAGTAATATCCCAGGAAATGCAGCATATAAGGTTGGCATCCCCTTGAGATCTTTGCCAAAAGGCAATTCCCTGGGCACTTAGCTCTGGGGAGTTGTGACAGGGTCCTCAAGTCCTTAATAGCAGCACATGGACCACCCACAAAGCAGTGCTCCAAAAAGGGGGACTTTTCCTTTGTAAAATGAGATGGATAATTTTTCTTTTCTAGAGAAGGTAGGTACAGGGGTTTCCCCCTTTGCAAATTAGAACAGAGAACCAGATAAAATGCAGGCCTCAGGAGGGCAGTCACTGTGCCCACATCCTATCCTCAGGTGTTCCCCAGCACCTACTTCAAGGCCCAGGATATATGTTCCCCCAAAATAGTTGTTGAAAAAATGAATGAGTACCCTTTCTCCCAAATTTTAGGTAGGAATTTAAACAGTTTTAATAACAAACTCTGAAAATGTATATATACATATATTTTAAACCCAGAGGGTTGTTAGTGTAAGAGGCTTTTTTTTTGGTTTTGTTTTTGTTTGTTTTCTGTGAATATAAAGAATTATCATCACATCGATAAGGTTCTTGCTTCTGAGGGATATGAGTAATTTGAGGGTTTTTTCTCAGTCTCTCCTTTTCTCTTCTTTTGTCTGTTTCCTTTCTCCCTCTTCTTCTATAATCTTAGTTGGCCATCATATAAAACTGAATAGTTTTATGCTTCGTGTTCTTACTATTTAAAGTTGATAAGTGGAATGTTTTTTATTTCTATCTCTTAGGAAAAAAACAATAACTAAATTCTTTTTTACTTGTATAACTCTCAATTGATTTTTTTCTCACTGTATGTCAGTGTCCCCACTTTCTGAGCCTCAGAAATTGATACCACTTCCTGGTGAGAAGGAAAACACACTCAGCAAGGGACTCTGAACTTCTTACTACTTCAGACTTCTCCCCTATTTAACTTGCATGGTAATTTGCATAGATCTACATATGTTATGCAATCAGCTTCTCTCCTTTTATATTTAAGCCTAAAATAATTTTGATTTTATGAAATTTTTCTTTTCTGCTGCCTTCTTTATTTCTTACTGGTCCCGAGGTTTAGATTTTTGTAAAAGGAATTGATGAAAGGCCAAGTACAGACATATCACCCCAACGGCCATGTGGGAGAGGGAGACTGAGGAACAGCACGATGAGATTGTCTTTGGGATTCATTTATTCATCCATCAAATGTTTATTGAGCACCTACTATGTGGTAGGCTCTGTGCCAGGTGCTAAGAATACAGAGGTGAG